>JABUQX010051436.1:0-7500 GCA_015478945.1 Trachelipus rathkii | reverse complement strand
GACACCAGAGGGCAGGAAACCAAGAAGAAAAAACGGAGACCGAAGAAGAGATCGACGGAGTCGGTGGAAGACTCTCTGGAAAGATGTCAGCTACCAAAAATGAAAGTGCTAAAGAGAAGAGGAATAGTTCAGCAGAGGATGTCTGGAAAAAGACGCTTGCGCGGCTGACAGGATGAAAAATCCTTCCTGGCGAGGACGCGAAAAAGAAAAGAGATATATATTACTATAATATATAAATTATATATATATAGTAATATAATATTATATAATATATATATATTATATATATATATATATATATATATATATAATATATATATATATTATATATATAATACATTATATATATATATATATATATATAATAAGAGATATAATATATATATATATATATATAATATATATATATGAAATATATATATATATAGTATATATAAATATATATAATTATTATAACAAATATATATATAATATATATATATTATATATATATAAATATATATAATTATAATATATAATAATATATATATATATATATAATAAATATATAATATATATAATATAGATATATTATTATTGGGTTACCACAGAATGGATTAAACTAATATTTAATTATTAAGTATAATATATATATATAATATATAAAATTATATAATATATGATATATATATAATATATATATATAATATATATATATATATATATAAGCTACCGAAAACATGAATAAAAACGATGTTTTTCAGGCGTCGAGGCTTTCATGGATTCTACAAAAATCTTGAACGAAATAGAAGAGACCTTCTTTGAGTGGACAGGGTGGGTCAAAAAAAATTTCAGAAGGAGGCAAATGATTTAGGTGAGACCTAAATTAGCCCCAATGACTGCTGGCAAGCGAACAAAACTAACACCAGCACTCCTCTCACCAAGAACATCTTTCCCCAGCATAGGCCGAATTTGTTGAACTTGTTCAATAACAAACTAATATATCTCCCCTGTTCTGCTGCTGTTTATAGCGAATTGATTTAGTACTGTGGTGATATTTTGAGAGTTGTGGCAAAAGGTCAGCCCCTTTTACTGCTTTTTAATTCTTCGAGCATTTTAATCATTTTTTGAAAACGGTAATATGGGATCTCTTGTCTGTTGGACGGGAAGACATTGAGAGGTGACGGAACGAGACGGCGAGAAATAAATTCTTGAAGATTCTGTAAAATATAATCATTTCAAATGTTCATACAGTATATAATATTATAGAATAGACATCTTTGACTTCAAGAATACTGCAAGTATAACTATGTTAGTAAAAACCCTCTATAAATTATACCCAAAAAACCGTTTTGTTGAATCCTGCACATCATGTGAGATGGATACAGACGTCGCGGACGTCGGATCTAGACAGCAGAAGCGTAGAGTATTGAATGCGTCTGAATAGGTGCGGAGTTGCACCTACCGGACTTATGTTTTCTCGAGGTCGCGAGCTGTGCGCTACGGACACCCTAAAGAGCGGGAGTGTGCCCCTCTGATAATATATTATATATAGTATATTATATTATAATATATATATATTATAATAATATAATATATAATAATTATATATATATATATAAATATATATATATAACTATATATATATTATATTATATATAAGATAATATATATATATATACATATATATAATATATATATATATATATAATATATTATATATAATATATAATAAATATATTAATATTAATATAATTATATATAATATATATATATATATATATTATATAGATTATTATATATAGTATATATATAATAGTATATTATATATATATATTACTTCAATAAAGGGCAGGGTCCAATATTTGCTTCGGGTGAGCCCAATTTTCACCCCCCAAAAGAAATGGACAATAAATTATTAAATTGCGCCAAAATTATGGGTTGATGGGAAAAGGAAGGAAGGCCAAACTGTAGCTTTTTGACTCTTAAACCACGTCGTTTTCGAGTGTTTCTGTTGGTCTGTAGTAATTCGGATTTCAGTCTCCCAAACCTATGTTTTTGAAACACCATTTTTGGCTCAAGCTTCTACAATTTTTTCGAAATGACTTCAAACTTTGAAATACTGCATAGATATGCATACGCTAACAAAAATGCACAAATAAGTGTTTTGATTTTTTTTAAATTTTGTTGGCTTTGCAATGTCAAAATTCAAAATCCACCTTTTTTTGTTTTAAAAGGAAAAAAAATTGAATAACTTTTTTTCTTCTCATGCGATTCTGGTTGAAATTTCAGAGCATATGTAGTCGATATTTGGGGAAAATTTTTTTAAATTTTTCCAAGATTCCAAGTATACAAAAAATATCTAAGTAAAAAAGATGCGCATCCCACCCGACTATATAAGTCCGAAAATTTGATGTTGATGGGGATAAAGCTAAAATTAAAATTAATATGACTTTTCCAAAAAAAAAAGCACATCATTTTTTGGAAAAAGGAACAATTAATATCTTTTTCTACTGTCCGATCAACATCAAATTTTCAGGGCTGTATAGCCGGGCAAACTACATCTTTTTTCCTCGTAGCGATAATTCTTTGTATACTCAAAATAAAATTCAAAAGTTCCAAAAAAATTATATTTGTTTCTGAAAATTCTGTTCCAAGAACAAATCACAAAACTACTGCATATACAAAGAAAATATTCTAAATAAAAATTGTTTCATCTCCAAGACTGCATGATGCTCTGACCCAATTTCGTCCATCACATGCAGCAGACAAGAAAGTTTCTCAATTTTTCATCCCACATTTTTTTTTCTAAAACCAAACGAATGTATTTCAAACTAAATCATGCTCACACAAATTATAAAAAATCAACAGAGAATTTAGTGCATTTTGGTAAGGTAATGGACCATCAAATATTATTTCAGTATGAATTTTGCATTTCGACAATAAATTGAAAATAAGTTGAAAAGAAGCCAATGTCAAAAAACATATTAGGTTTTTGAAAAAATTACAATTCTTGAAGAATGTACTATAGACAAGAAAGTAATCAGAAAACACGTTTTATGTCATTAGAAATAAAAAAAGCTTATACAGTTGGTTTTTCCTTATCAAAGTTAGATGAAAGATTAAGAGAATTTTATTGTCCAATTTTTAGGGAGAGAGCGGTACAGAACATATAGAAAATTGATGAGTCTACAGTCCTAAGGCAAAAATAAATATATAATATATATTAACATTGAAATCATACATAAGACTAGAAGTTTAATATAGAGATATGGAATATACATATAATAGTAATTTAGATAAATATAAAATATTATAACTATAAGATATTCATTATTATCATATAAAAAATTATATAATCTATAAGTTGATTTTATCTTTGTTTTTGTCTATACAACGAAAATTGTTATTGATATCAGATAGTCTATAATTTCGCCTTTTATTTGATTGCTCGAACTATGTAAAACAAAATACTGAGATAGCACTCTAGCATCCAGAAGTCTTTATAGAGAGTATCCTTTTATGAGCGGAAAATTTTTATTCTCCTGTAGACTTGGGAAACAACTAAGTATTTGTTGTATAATTGAGGACCTCTTTTCAGAAATAAAGAAATATTTTGAATATTCTACGGTTTATCGTGTATTATAATATAGTTATTTTGTTATATATTATTATATAGTGCATAATTTTATAGCTAGGCGTCTTATTAAACTACTTTAGCAGGGGTATATATGTCGCTATTATCATATCTAATCCGATACTGTAGTGTAGGTGTGATTATATATGTAGCATTGTATATAGCATTCTGCCAGGTCCTCCATCAATTTTTCCTTCTCGCTAGGTCTGATTTATAACTGCTGAAAGCAGAGAAAAATGCCGATTCAACGCTAACTTCCTTTGGAGGTTCTAGATAGACAGTCGATCGCTTACTAACCATTCAATATAATCCTAGAAGCTTCCATATCTCATCTTCTGAGCTCTCTGAAAAATGACTTGAGAAGGTAGTAATATGGATAGTTGTAGTTTCATCACTTAAAATATGTTCAATGTATCCTTTTCTTCTTGAATTTCCTGCAACCTTTAATACAAATGACAAATTGTTAAAGGTGATTAAGCTTTTTGTTTTGATCTTCATTAGGCTATTACCCCTGTAATAGATCAGATATAACAGCCAGCTAAGCTAGAATTTTATTCTCTGTCAATGAGAGAAATTTCTCTTCGTACCATGGAGTTTGTTTATTTCTTCAGCACTTAAATATAGATGTATAAGGTTGAATGTTAAGTTTATTAGAATGATAATTTCAAATTGAAACATAAAGGGCAGGTTAAAAAACTTTGAAAGATTGCAATCTGCATTTTGAGAATATGGAAGTCGCAAGTCAGTGAAATTGCAAAGTGATTGAAGTCACCCACAGAAACAAAATTCACAATTGTTCGGTCAAAATTTTTGACTCCAACTCTACAATCTTGAAAGTTACCGACCCCGACTCGACTCCGACTCCGACCTCTTGAAATATTACCCGACTCCGACTTCCGAACGGCCAAAACTCACCCTTTTCCAAATAATTAACCGTACTCCGATCTCCGACACCGAACTGTCCCACCCTCCTTGCAAATTATCCTCTGATACCTCCCCGATCTCCGCTGATCTCCGACTCTCGGATCTTTCACTGACTCCGTAGCTCCTACATATCTAACGCTTGCCGTTCTCTATTCAGCCTTTTCTTATTATTATATAATTTATAATATACTACTTATATATTATATTATATATTATATTAAATATATTAATATTATTATATATTATTTAATTTTTATGTATTTTATATATTTATATATATGTATGGTTATTATGTGTATATATGTATTAGGGTACAAATTATTATATTTATTTAGAATAATTTCGGATATATGAGATTATGTAAGATGAGTATATATATATATAGATTGGTGTGTTGTCAAAAGGTACCAATATCAACTGTAGCGTGGCAATGATAATGTATCAAATAATTTAATTGTGCTGGTTGCCTAAGCAGTTATAGAAAAGACAAAAGCGGATGATATACGTCACTGTTTGTGTAGATAGACAACGTTGTGAAGCCACTAACTATATACACATCAGAAAAAAAGAGAAATATAAAGAATAGAATAGCAAATATATCACCAGCAAACAAGTAATAGGAGAAAACACAAACAAATTAATCTCCAACATTGAATTCTATTATAGTAATTACAAAAATAAATGGCAAAAAGAAAGAAAATACTTTAAATACAGATACACTGAATCGCAAAACACAACAATATAACCAAGCGGAAAAAAGAGAGAATATCAGACCTTAATAACTCAAGTGAAACAAATGACCATTTCTTTATATACCAATGACGTATATATATATATATATATATATATATATATAATAGTTATATATATATATTTTTATATTTATTTATTAATTTTATAAATATATATATATATATCATATATAATATATATATATATATATATATTATCATATATATATATAATATTATATATAATATAATATGCCAGTGTATATATATATATATGACTATATATATATATATATTATATTATATATATTAAATATGTATATATGTCCCAGTTCTGGTTTATTATATTATATTATGTTAAATTATATTATATTATATATATATATATATAGATTATTATGTATATATTATTAATATAGATGAACATGAATATAGTAATAATTATAATATACGTATATCAATATCATAAACATATATATATAATCTATAATAATCCAAATATTAATACATATACTACTATATATTATATATATATATATATATAATATATCAATATATATATATATATTAATATATATGGGGTACAGCGTCCACACAAAAACAATCTTGACGTTCATTTTCAATACGATTTTTTTGTCTTTTATTTATTTCAGGAGTAAATAATACTGAACAAGTAGTTGCCATACACACCACAGTTTATACCAACAACCATAATTCCTAAAATTCAGAATACGCCCTTGACTATAAAATTTATTAATTATATATATAATATATAATAAATATAATATATATATATATATAATTATATATATATATATATATATAATATATATATATATATATATTAAGGGAGTGTACGCTGACCTGCAGAATTTGTGGATTTATGGGAAGTAAGCTATCTCTTTCGTAACCTTGGAAAAGTTCGCGTGGATACTGGTATGAACTGGAGATTTTCGACTTCAACTACACCTTCACATAAGCTACGTTTCCAGGACTAAGCAATACGTCTCCTAGACACTGGCTCAGCCTCGCTTTCGGTTTGGCGGATAGCAACCGATCTGCCTGGTTCGGTTCTTACATACATCGTTTCCAGAGGCCCGTTTGCGCCACGTTCTAGCGTCACTAAACGTCCATCAGCGTCTGTTGTTAAAATCTCACATATTCAAAACAACGGGAATTAATAAACGGGCTGGGCTGTCGCAAGAAAAAGACATATTTGTTTTACATAAATCTGTTTTACTACCTATATACCCGCGCTGGTCGGAAATGGCTTTGCCAAATTTTTTTGATATTTAGTCTAACTTTATATTAAGACGATTGACTAATTATATCAGAGATCATTATAAATCTATTAACTAACAATAGTATAGAGTATGTTTACGGATTATTGCTCATGCTATCCTGACTGGTGTCTTAATGACTTCGGCCGTTTCCAGTAGCATAAAGATTTCCGTATTCTTCTGATTATGGTTAATGTGTTAATTTTTTACTGAATTCGAGGAGCGTATTCCGTAGTACGGATTCTACACTGTTTCTTCACTCGGCATTTTCTTTTCCACTGTTTATCACAATCTTTTCTAATTTAAACTTGTCTGAATAAGGATTAACGAAAGTGGATACCGGACTCGCCTCTCTAGAAGTATACATGAGTCATCTTTTGTCATATCCATCTACTTTGATGCTCTTATTCTGTAAGCCAAAATTTGGATAATCGGATCACAGATCAGTAAATTTATTAAGTAAAATAGGGATATATAGTATAGTATACATAGAACTGACGTTTCTAGAAAGCCCGATGCGCAGTCCGCATGTGCAAAATCGACTCAGGAAACGACTCTTGAATTAAAAGAAAAATTACTTTATAACCAACCAGACAGGAAATATTTAGTGATCCTGGGATGTGAGGCTTAGTGTCGAGCTGCACTCGGCGTCGCGATCAGCTGGCAATTGTCACAATATCCTTAATCATTGCGATCATACAGCGGAGACAAAGGGGACCACAGCCACTTACTGAGATACCCTATCCCACCAACTCCACCAACCTCTAGACATGGCGTTAACTCGGTTACATAATAAAAAAATGCCTATAATAATAGTATTATTTTACATGCCAACGTACTCACGTTTTATTAACGTAGTTGTGCTATATATTAAAGTATGGTATTAATAGCACTGTTTAATAATGATTAACACAATCGATAATCTTCTCGTGTGGTATTTCTTCTCCTC
>JABUQX010051435.1:50000-55256 GCA_015478945.1 Trachelipus rathkii | reverse complement strand
TGGTTTTCGTTATTATATTGATATATATATTATAACTATATATATAATATATATGTTATATATATATTATATAATATATTATATTAAATATATATATATATATATAATATATATACTATATATATAAATTATATATATATATACTATATATATATATATATATATATGATATATATAATATATATATAAGTATATAATATATTAATATATTATATATATATATATATATATATATGTGTGTGTAGGTGTGTGTGTATGTGCTTAACATCAAAACTCTGACTTCATCCTGTTTGTTTTAAAAATTGCCTTTTCTCCACATTAATACTTCACTATAGTGACAAACGTCAAGGAACTTCAGCAAATAAACTTTTTTTCTTTACATTAATGATTTTTATTTATAAAAAGAATGATAATAATAATAATGAAAAAATATATAATAATAATTATAACAATAATAATAATAATACTAATACTAATAATAAATAATAAATAATATAATAATAAATAATAATAATATATAATAATAATAATAGATAATAATAATAATAATAATAATAATAATAATATAATAATAATTAATAATAAAAAAATAATTTAAGGTTGTTATAAGAATAATAATAATTTTAATAATGATAATGTTCATAATAATAATAATAAATCATAATAATAATAATAATAATAATAATTAATAATAATAAAAATAATAATAATAATAACAATAAATAATAATCATAATAGTAATAAGAATAATAATAATATAATAAGAATTAATTAATAATAATAATAATTAATAATAATATAATAATAATAATAATAATATAATAATCATATTAATCATAATAATAATAATAATAATAATAATAATAATAATATAATGAATAATAATAATAATAATAATAATAAATAATAATAATAAAATAATATAATAATAATAATAATAATAATAATAATAATATTTCTCTATTTTAATAGCTGCATATTATCATTCAATTAAATAAACGAAATAATGTTTTTGACTACCGGTAGAATCGAATTATTCAGTTAAAGTTTTAAAAATTGTTTGCCTTTGTTCAAATATTTAGTGGCTTCCCAAGAGGGGAAATATTTCCCCTGGTTGTTAAAAAAAAAACAAAACCTATATATTCATTTCTTTTCTATTTTATTGAATTATTTTAGCCAATTTTCATTCATGCGGATATATCCAAGGATGGAGAAACCGCTATAAAATAAAAACACTTTTTAATCAAATGTTGGCCCTCTTTTTAATCTTTGGAATAGAAAGCAGAAAATCTGTTAAGGTGTTGCAAAAATTTACGCCTTAAATAACAATTTTAATACAAATTAGCAAAATTTAAGTCGCAATGCAATATTTCTAAAATTGGAGTTACTTATAGATGTACTTGTAAAAATAGCAAAACCATTAATTGAAGCTTGCCGGTCTTCTAGACTTATAATTAATTAAAAATCTTTGGTGGACCATAGTCATATCATATCACTAAAAGAAAAACATTATGTATATAATTATATATTTTTTCGAGAGAATATTAGGGGATGTAAGTGAAGAACATGGTGAAAGGTTTCACAGGATATTCAGACATGGAAAGGCGCATACCAAGGACGTTGGATAGTGTCAGATGGGTGATTAAATGTGTTTTGATAGAAAACCAAATGTTATTCACAAAGAGAAAAGCACTCGATTCCACAAAGCATTTTTAAATGCAAAGTAAGCATGTGTTTTTGGTATATTAAAGAATTGACTTATATTTTGGGGATACTAATATGTATCTTATCAAGTAAAAAGTTTTTTTTAAGGTTTCTTTTCGTAAATTTAAACCTTCAAATAAAAATTGTAATAACTACCTACAGTGTAAGCTCATTAGAGGACCTTAAAAATGGGAAAACTTAAATATTACAATAACTCTCAAAGTATCAATGATAGGAAAAAAATGAAGGTCATTTTCTGTGTTCAGCGTCAAAAAAATATATAAAGATTCAATAACAAAATAAAAAGAAGCATTTTTTGTGTTACATAATATTATATTATTATTATTATTATTTATCATTATTATTATTATATATTATTATTATTATTATATTATATTATTATTTTATTATTATTATTATTATTATTATTATTATTATTATTATTATTATTATTATTATTATTATTATTATTATTATTATTATATTAATATAATTTTATCATATTTAGCGTCTTTACTCTGATTGAAATATTAAAATTTAAACATGCTATCAAATTCACTAATAGAAAATTTATATTTTTATGTCAACAAAATAAATCCACTTTTATTTAGGTGTGGATGCGGTATGGATGCCGAACAAGGGAAGGGGGACTCTAGATGCGGATGCGGTTATAGGAGGGTGGCTGTAGATGCGGATACGGGTATAGTTTGCAATGAGTAATATGACATTTCAATTCTACTAATTTGACTGTTGCATATTTTAGCTTTTATTTAAAGAAAATTTAGGTGTTAACCCTCAAAGGGAAGTTCGTATTTACGGAAATATACTATAACCCTCCATGACAGTAATAAATAGGGTATGTTATATCTATTGATAATATGTTTCCTTTGTTCATTCATCAGATTTGGTCGTTTTTGATCGTTCTTTGCTCAACCTCAGAAAAATAATGAAGCCTAAAGATTATTGGAACTTAATAATAATTAATAATAATAATAATAAATAATAATATAATAATAATAATAATAATAATAATATAATTAATAATAATATAATAATAATAATAATAATAATAATAATAATAAAAATAATAAATAATAATAATAATAATATAATAAATAATAAAAATATTAATAATTTATAAAAATAATTAATAATAATAATAATAATAATAATAAAATTAATAGATAATAATAATAATTATAATAATTAATAATAATAATAATAATATATAATAATAATAATAATTAATAATTAATAATAAAAAATTAAAAAAATAATAAAAACAATAAAAATAATAAATAAATAATAATAAAAAATAGTAATAATTATAATAATAATAATAATAATAATAATAATAATAATAATAATAATAATAATAATAATAATAATAATAATAATAATAATAATAATAATAATAATAATAATAATAAATAATAATAATAATAACAACAATAACAATAACAATAACAATAATAATAATAATCTTAATAATAATAATTTCAATTTCCATTTTAAAACTTTATTCAGATAAGAAAAATTACGTTATTTACATATTACAATATTTTACAACTATATTCTAGCAATTAATTAATAACATAAAATAATTTCACTAGTATCTGAAAGGGGTCTACTAATTGCAACACAGTTGTTCGTGTCCTTTGAGACCCCGCGAAATATAATGCAATAAACACATAAGTAGGTAAGCGATAGTTAATAAAACAATATATATAGTAATATTAATATGAATAAATAATAATCATATATATAATAATAATATAATAATAATACATAATAATTTTACAAAATAATAATATAATAATATTAATAATAATAATAGTAACAATAATAATAATTGTAATATAAAACAGTGATAAATGACAATGATAAATTCTTAATTATAAAATTTTAAAAATATAATAATAATAATAATAAAACATAATAATAATAAATAATAATTAATAATAATAATAATATAAAAATTCTATGTCAGCTTTTGTTTTAATATCCTGTTTTAGTTTCAATTTATAATATTATTTCAGCATACATGTTTACATTGCTTGGACTATACTGAACAATATAACAAAATTTTAAATAAATAATACCAATGTAAACATGTATGCTGAATTAATGCTATAAATTGGAAACTAAGGATTTTCTAACGGCATCATTCTCGAA
Organism: Trachelipus rathkii; assembly: GCA_015478945.1. Taxonomy (NCBI): domain Eukaryota; kingdom Metazoa; phylum Arthropoda; class Malacostraca; order Isopoda; family Trachelipodidae; genus Trachelipus; species Trachelipus rathkii. The sequence continues at coordinate 51,377 of JABUQX010051435.1, read as the reverse complement.
GGCATACTCTATTTTTATTTTTCATATGAATTATTGTTTTTGTAATTTTAAGTTCAATTTTATGTTAAAAAAATATTTTGTACACAATAATGACTTTAAATTAAGTATAACGTGACATTTAAGAAATTTTTATTTTAATTTTACTAATTGCATCATCAATTGAAAAAGCTTAGAAATTACTAGAATAACCAATTATTTTAAAATCAAAAATGGCAGCCAATGAAAATTAAGAATCCGTCAGAAAGCGACATTTGGCATTACATCGATTTAACCAATCAGATAATTCATAACATACTTTTCATATTTTTTTGGGGGTGCTACAAATTACGAGATCAGTAATGAATTTAATTAAATTAATTAATTAAAGAACTAAATTGTCTAAGTTGTTCATTACGTAAATTTGCAAGTTAAATAATATAGAAAATTAAAACCAAACAAACGGTCACAGCTTAATTAACAAGCTGTTTTGTAACTTTTACCGTGGCTGTGATATGCTCCATATCTCTAGGCCCAAATCATAGGCCCAAATAGTCTAAAGAATCGTTCGCTTGATGAGTGGATTTGTGGTGAATTTGGTTTTAACATTTTACCGGTTATAATTTGCCTATTTTTATTATGTTATTTTTGTTGTTTCCCCCTACCAATGGTTTATAGACCCTATAGGCATTGCAGAAACCATAATGAAGCTACGAATAAAATATAGATAAATATTCTTAGAAATAGTAAAAACGTGGCATTTGAACACCAAAAAAGTAATTTCCAAAAACATGATAGGAGTGCAGAGCGGTGTTCCCCATCCCCCCGATTTTTACAAAAATCACAAGATATACTTTAAAAAAATTAATAATGAAAATCGTCGCTCTTTTTAGAAAAAAAAGTTACAGCCTCTCAAAGTTGTTAAAACTCAAATAGGATTCTTATATATAATTTAATAAAAAAACATATATAATTTTTTTATATATATATATATATATATATATATATATATATATATATATATATATATATATATATATATATATATATATATATATATATATATATACTATATATATATTATAATATATTAGATATATATATAAATAAAAATAACAGGATATACTCTAAAAGAAAATAAAATAATTGATGCTTGGAAAAAAGTTAGAGCCTGCCTCTCAAAGTTTAAATTTCCCCATAGGATTTGTTAATTTTACATAGATTATTCTCTGTGTATGCCTAACATAAGTTATCATAACCTGAACTAGAGGGCCCTGAATGTGACCTAACCTTGATGGATCAAAAATGAAATGTCTATGTGAGTTTTAACAATTTTGAGAGGCTAACTTTTTTCCTAAAGAGTGATGATTTTCATTTTCATTAGACTATTCATTATTTTTT
>JABUQX010051435.1:10000-45000 GCA_015478945.1 Trachelipus rathkii | reverse complement strand
GTTGTGAACCTTATGACAACCCACTTTGAATTTGTGTGCAAACAAGCCATAGAAATTACCTATGTTCAGATTCACATCTGAATCTCTAAATGATATTTGTTCTTTCTGTTTACCAATGATGTAACTTACAGTAGCTAATCATCTAAGTTCAAAGATAATTTAAAAAAAAATCTTTAGACTTAATTAATTTTGAAACCTTTTATGGTACTAGTTCGGCAAAGGGTAATCATATCAGATATCATTATTTTTTCAGGTAATCTTAATTTATTGGATATCTTTGTTACCCATATTGTCTTCGAAAACATTAAAAAAAATTTGACTTTCGCTACATGTACATAAAATATTTTTAAAAAGTTAATTAGGTTTAGGTTATAAGTTTTGTTAATTATATACAGTAAATCTGTTTATATATCCAAACTTCTCATAACTTTACTGATTTTTTGGAATATATGGTAAAAAGAAATATATGATAACTGACTAATATTATAAAAATATTGTACATTGGCCAAAAAATATATATAATATATATATTATATATATATATATAATATATTTATATATATATATATATATATTATATATATAAAAAAATATTATATATATATATATATATATATATATATATATATATATATATATATATATATATATATATATAAGTACTAGATTATTTTTTAATATTTATGTAAATGTTTTTTTAAATATTGATTGCATAAATTTGAATACTTTCCTTGATGGGAATATTATAAAATTAATATCATATGATTACCCTTTGCCGAACTATTACCCTTTTTTAAATTTAAAAGTTTTTTATAGATAGTAAATCTTTCCTTTAGGAAACTTTCACATAGCTCAGTCTCTTCATTAGAAAAATATAGAAATTTTATTGTTTTTCTTACAAAACTTGTACATATTTTTTTCCTGTAAAAATTTGGCTATTTATTTGCTTTTGAAAACATGCTTTTGCTTTGATCTATTTATAATTTTGCAAATGCCATCATAGATATTTTTACCATGTACTGTTCCCAAAAACTGTTGTTCCATAATTTTCTTCATGATTGCAGTTGTTTTTATAATTGTAACAATTTTTGGATTAACTTAAATAACCATCAATGAAATAATTGATCATGTTAATTTGTGGTAGAATTGTTTTTAAGTTTGTAACTAACAGCTGTAAAAATGAATATACCATAATAATGCTGTGTTTAATATTAAGAGCACAGTAAACTTTAATGTTAGTTTGTTTTGTTGTTAATGATGTCATCAGTGGATACCCATTTCATATAACAAATAATTACACATTCATCCTCATCCTTAAATATATATATATATATATATATATATATATAGTCTGTTAGATAAAAATATCTACACTATATATATATATTAATATATATATATATATATATATATATATATATATATATATATATTTATATATATATTATACCATATAATATTATATATATATATATATTGTATATATATATATATATATATATTATATTATATTATATATATATATAATATATTAATATATATATATATATATATATTTTCTTTACAATTATAATTATAAATAGATATATATTATATATATATATAATTATATATATATATTATTATATTATATATATATATTATATCTGATTTTGAAGAAATAAGAATATTTTTTATATACTACAAATAAATATTGATGCTTAAATGCTTGTATATTATATATATATATATTATATATTATATATATATATATATATATTATATATATAATATAATATATAATATATATATATATATAGTGCTGTTACATAAAAAAAACTACCTCATTTTGTAACATAAAAAACCCCCACTCTGTATCTCGTAAATATGATTATATCTAGAGCAAAAATATTTGGTGCACGAATTAACCGCATCGAGTATGAGTGGAAAATTGTTATAATGGTTCGAAGTAGATTTTTGAATTTCTGGAAATTTTTAAAACTTTTAAAATTAAAATTTCAATATTTTTGATGGATTTTTTGAGAGTTTTCCAGCATTCACTGCATTAAAAAAATTATAAATTAGTATGATATTTGATTCATTCCTGTTGGTTCCATCCTTGATCTCATTCCACAACAAATTTCATTAAAAATTTTAACAACACTATATTGCCCAGGTCATAGAGTTGAACCCAAAAAATAACCCTTGCTTAACAAAAAAAAAAAAAAACACTTCAAAATGTGGCATGTATAATATTATGCACTATTAAACTCCTATCAATATGCTGTATGGTTTTTTTCGTTCTGTCAGTGTGGGGTCCGAAAACCCCCCAAAAATTTTGTAACAAAAAAAAACCATAAGCACAAAAAAAAACTCTTGTATGTTTTTAACATATATATATATATATATATATATATATAGGATAGAAATTATATATATATATATATATATATATATATTTATATAGTATATATATATATAATAATATATATATATACTTATATATAATATATATAAGGCAGAAGTGAACATCACACCATGTATAATTTCTAGTACTTTTAGCATTGCATTTAGGCCTATATTGAGATAGGTGGCCTGAGTGTGAGTTCGATCCCTATGTTTTAAGGTATAAGGAATTGAATGATGTGGTTTATAACATGATTGGAGCAATTCTACCATGGTTTAGAACCCCACCCCCTTTTTTAATTGCTTCTAGTATGGTATATTCTTGGACCAGTGACCAGTGAGTGAGGGTGTGTTAATTTTTGCTCTCCAAGTTGGTAAAATAATAGTTACAGGTTAGTAAGCTAATAATAATTTAAAGTATGTATGCTCTGTGTGATAACTGTGGAACTGTGAGAGGTGAATATGTGGATAGCTGCCCTGTATGTGTTTTGAATGCAGATAATATGTTTTTAAGGAAGGAGATTGCAGACTGAGTGAAGATATGGCCATGGATTGAAGAAGAGTTATTTGAGTTGAGAAAGGAGGGAAGGATTATTAGTGTTAGGAAAAAGGTTGTAGGGATGTCAATGGCAAGGAGGGAAGCGGGACCTAGGAGATAGACAGGGAATAGTCGATTCACCTAGGCAGGGAAGATGAGAGGGAAAAGGATAAAGTAGTTCGATAATAGGTCTGCAGATGAATATAGGTTGTAGAATTAGAAAAAATATTAATTAAAATATGAGGATCTCGAAAGTCAGTCAGCCTGTGAACTGCAGTAACAAGTTCGACTGTCTTCCAGATGGGGGGGGGATCAGAGAGTGCCATAATGTTGAGTTTTCTAAAGGGAAGACTGTAACATTGCTAATTGGAGACTCTATGACACAATACCTAGATAGGACTTTTTAAAAGAATAAAAAGAAACAATTGAGAGGATGTTATCCAGGTGCCAGAGTGAGTGATACGTGGATAGGATAGATAGAAAGATTGATTCTACAAATGTTGATTTAGATGTGATTGTGGATGTGGGTACAAATGATATAGGACATAGAAGTCAGTAAGGGAATTAATAGTAGATTTATAGGAGATTGATCAGAAGTGAAATCTAAGTGGTAAGAAGAGTGCATGATTTCTGAAGTATTACTTAGGTTAGGTGCAGGTCAGGGGAATGGCGGGAGTGAGGGCTTTAGGTTGTAAATGAAAGGGTTGGAAATTGTTTTTCAGAAAAATATATAGGTTTTTGGATATTGTGGAGAGAATTTTTGGATAAAGATCTTTGGCAAAGCAGAGGCAGTTCACTTGAGTCGTAAAGGTGTTGAGCTTTTCAGTACCTGTTTGGAGACTTTGTTTAGCAAAAAACTAGGTAAAGTTGGGTGTGGTGGGCTAAATCTAGATACAAATAATAGCAATGGTAACATATAATAGTGGGAGATAATTAAAGCTAGTGTTGTTACAAGGTTCAAATAATGATGATGATAATAAAAACAGCATTTCGAGTATCAAATGTTTTTACACAAATGCTCATAGCCTTAGAAATAAAAAAAGATGAGCTGATTAGTTTACCATAAATGAGAATCTGGACATTATTTGCATAACTGAGGCATGGGTTAATGAAGAATTTTATATGCAGACTCCTTTCAGGAATATGAAATAGGAGGGATATTCACTTTATTTTTACCAGCTTAGAGGAAAGAAGCGGTGGTGGTGGTAGGCCGCCTGTTAAAAAGCAATACTTCAATTCTGTATTAATGGACTGACTTTAAAATGAAATTCATGATATTGAATCGGTGTGGGTAGATATTCTTACTATACAATAAATCATTTAGAATAGGGCATTTTATAAGACCTCCTGGCCGAGTTCAAGAATTAGACGGGCGGAATTTGAAAGAAATAGAGACAGCATGCCACAGTAAAGAAAATGGTATAGTCATATGGGAGATTTTAATTTTCCTAGGCATTCATTGCAAGGGTTGGGCATGAGTTGGTATTTAACAGAAGCATGAAGTTTTTGAAAAAAAAACTTGAAAAAACCCCGCTATTTTGCCCCACTTGGGTTTTTTTCAAAAAAAAAATAATAATAATAATTCCATTGAACAAAATAGTAAAACAAAAAACAATCATATAAATTATACTCTTTTACTTTGTGAAATTTTTATAAGCTCATTTTAATTCATTTGTTGAATAATAATATATATATATATATATATTATATATATATATATTATATATATATAGATATAATATATATATATATATATATATATATATATATATGAGCCATGTCCAAAGGTGGACCTGCTAGATCTTTTTGAGATGGTGAGGAGTAACCAGGTCTTAAGGTTTGTATCATTTCAACAAAGTACTTCAATTCAATAATTAAAAATGAGACGTTGTTAGCATAAAAAAAAAAACTTTGATATTTTTTTATCAAGAATTTCTTTTTGTGCAGTTGCCATTTTAATGGTATATTTAGACAATTTCTTTTGAGTTTTTGATGTGTCAGATACAGATAACCATGTTTTCATTTTTGAATGTCTTGCAGCCATCGAAAAATTAGATGAATCCCTTTCTTCTACATCTGTAAGATGCATACTTTCAACGGTTGTATTAGCACTTGATTCACTAGATTTGCCAGAATATGACAAGCGCTTACAAGATTTTTTCAGATGCACTTTTATTCTTTCAATTTTATTGCTAATTGCATCACTGTAATATTTACATTTTACATTGCTGGTGCCTTAGACATTCTGAACTTCAGTCCATTCATTTCCTAGTTTTCTTCTGGATCCCAGAGTCTTTGCATTACTGTTACAATGAAACTTATAATAACTTGAAAACAAAAACAATTAAATTAATATGAAAATATTGCAGTTATTACTGAAAAGGAAAAGAGAAAAGAAAAAAAAAACATTTCCCCAGTTTTTTCAGGTTTTATGTGAAAAAAAACCCTGTTCATGGATTTCCTTGTCTAATATGGACCATAGTAGTTCTGCTCATAAATTGAATACTAGATAACTTTTTGATCCAGATGGTCCCAGAACCCACAAGATACGATGCACTTTACTAGATTAATATTAACTAACGATGACAGTATGGTGGATTAGGGTTGAGGAGAATTTAGGACTTAGTGACCATAATATAATTAAATTTAATGAATGTGATATCTGGCCCAAATTGCAAGTTATAAGGAAAGATCTTAGGATTTCTGAAAGGCGATTTTTGACCAAAATTTCGAGACATGCTAGTATAACTGACTGGAATAAAGAGTTTAAAGACCAAAACTGTTTTAATATGTGTTGATTCATTATTTTTAAGTAAATTTAATGAATATTCAGTCAGTATTTTTAAAGGATAAAACCCATTAGCGGTGGCAAAGAGAAAACCTGTTTGGTTGAATAGAGAGATAAGAGAAAAATTTATGAGAAAGCTAGATGTTTTAAAATATTCAAAAGTAGTTAATAGGGAAGATGATTCAGAAAATATTATAGGAAAAAATAGAAATGAACTTAACCTATCAATTAAGAAAGGCAAAGAGAGAGGCAGAACTTAATTTAAGCCAGGAATAGTAATAAGAATCTGAAGAAGTTTTTTAGCCTTTTATAAATTTAAAAGTAAGAATAGGACAATGGTCCAATTAAAATTGATGAAATTTTTGTGAGTTCAGATAAAGGAAATGGTCAACATTTTCAACTTTTTTTGCTTCAGTGTTTACTGAGGAAAAAATCAGATAATAGTTTGGAGACTAATAGTACTTGTATGCATGTAACAATAGACTTACAGAATTTGAATTTGATGTAAAAGAAATAAAACGTATATTAGATCATATTGACCCAAGTAAAGCTGCAGGCCCTGATGGCTATATATTGTAGAATTCTGAAAGAGGGTAGTTACCAGCATGGCCAAAGGCACTGTATTTTGATTTTTTAAGCGATTCTATAAATTTAGTGAAGGTACCAGATGACTGGAAATGGCATATGTTTTGCCTATTTATAAGAAAGGTTGGTAAGGAAGATTTTGGGAAATTATAGGCCAGTTAGCCTTACCTCTCTGGTTGTAAAGGTTCTGGAAAAGTTAATGAAGGGAGTTCATATAGAGAAATATTTAGAAGATAACAAGGTATTGTTATGACTCCCAGCACGGTTTCAGAAAGGGTAGGTCATGTCAGACAAACCTTTTAGAATTTATGGGAATACATTACTGACTGCATCGACCGAGGAGTCCAGATGATATTGTATATTTAGACTTTAGTAAAGCTTCTGATAAGGGTTCCCCCCATAAGGCTGATGAAAAAGTTTTTATAGCAATGTGGTATAGGTGGAGTGGTACATGCTTGGATTAAAAAGAGTGGTGCGAAATAGAAAACAGTGTGTTACAACTAAATGGGAATAAATCATCATGGGAAATAGTGAAGCGTGGTGTCCCACAGGATTCAGTGCTGGGGCTCTATTGTTCCTCATATATAAATGATTTTTAGACCAGGGACTTAATGCAAGGTTTCTAAGTTTGCAGATGATACAAAAGTGGCCACCTCAGTTAGGAATAGTGAACGAATGCATAAGATTCAAAATGATCTTGATAAACTTCTTGGGTGGGCAGATAAGTGCCAAATGAATTATATAGTAAAAAAAAAAAGTGTAAGGTTCTTCACCTAGGGTTACTCAAATAAAGTTTTAACTACGATATGAATGGGAGTGGCTTGAGTCTGTGCCAAGAAAAAGATTTAGGTGATTATAAGCAGTAATTTGAAAGTAGCTAATCACGTGTTTGGAAGCTAGAAATAAAGGCTAATAAGATTGCTAGGGCAATAAATCGCATGTTGTTACAAGCAGCAAGGAAAGTAATAAAGTAACTGATAATAGCTATGTTATTGCCAGTAATAGGTATTTGTGGCACAAGTTGGGCCCCTTATTTTTTAAAGAAAGACTTAGATATGCTAGAGAGAGTGCAACGTAGAGCAACAAGGATGATTTCTGGGTTTGAGGGTAAGAGCTATGAGGAGAGGCTGAAGGAGTTAGGAATGTTTTCCTGTAGAAAGCCGATTTTCAGAGGGGACGATACCAAGTGTCTACAAAAATTTTAACATTCTATGATAATACAGAGACCCAATAAATTTTCATAGATAAAACATGGACAGGTTGACGGACATATTAGAAAATTTAAGAAGAAAGCATGCCATCTTGATATAGAAAGCACTGCATTTTCAGTAATAGGGGTTGTTAAATTTTGGAATAGTCTGCCAGAGGAGGTTGTTGAGTTGTGACTCGATTGCAACATTTAAGAAAGGGTTAGATTCGTTTATGGATGGGTTGGGTATCAAATAATATATTGACGAAGCCAAATTGGCGGGTTTTTAGTTATAGTAGTTATTAATGTTAGATGCATGTGTGACCATAACTTAGTTATTAATGCATGTGGATGGTTTGGGTATCATATTTATAAATCATTAGTTTTGACTAAGCCAAATTGGTGGATTTGTAGTTACAACAAATTGACAAGCCCTAGGAGTGCTTTGTGATTTGATGAGCATGTTTTGGTAGTAGGTTGACGTGACAGTCTCGATGACCCAGTTGTGGCTTTTTTACCTGTCTCTATATTCTTAATGTCTGTAATGTCATAATTAAGACATTAAAAAAAAAAGGAAAAAAAAGAAGCATGGTTAAATGTACTAAAAGCCATGATGAGGTTTCAATAGAAAGATGTTTGCAAGAATAAGAAGAAAAAGGAAAAAGGGAATACTAAAAAGATGCTTACATAGGAGAAAACAAGAGGTAAAATGAACAGTTTGGAAGGGGAATGAATGGGGACTTACAAGGCAAAGGAAGCTCTTCTGTAAGGAATCGCTGAAAGGATTAGAATGAGAATAATGGGGAAATATGACTAGATAATGGAATAGGGATTGGTGTTTTCTTAACTGATTGAAACGGAATGCGTGGGGATGTGGAGGAAACACTTCGAAAATTTGCATAACATCACAATAATGAGCAGATGTTAGTCAAACGAGTTGTTTTTAAAAAGTTGGAAGAGAAATTGAATTTAGGTTTTATGGGATTTGCAACAGGCGCCATAATAGGATTTAATAGGGAAGCCTCTAGGACAGGTTGTTAGTGATATATGTGTTGGTGGTAGGTTTCTGAATGGAACAAAAAGTATGGTATGACGACAGTGCAGAGTGTGTAAAGAATAAATTGTGTTCGAAGTGGTGTTATAATATGTTATAGCGGAGCGAGACAGGGATGTGTATATGTTCTCCTTGGTTATTTTTCTTTGTTAGGAACTGGGTACTGAGCTGTTTAGAAATATCCTCTACAATAAAAACCATCATGGGGCCTTTCAAAAATCCTTTCCATAATTAAAACTGGGTACGGAACCTGTTTATAAATATCTTCTGCATTAACACTGGGTACAGAGCCTTTTTAAAAATACCTACTGCAATAACCTCTACTTTTAAAACAGGGCGTGGATCCCTTTATACAACACTTAAACTTAAACACAGTTTGGGGACTTATCATCAGTTATTAAGAATTAAGAAATTTCCTTCACCAAATATAAAACTCTTTGATTACTAAAAGCCCTTTTTGCGAAAGTGAATATAAAAGATTTACGAATCCTAGTCTATATATTTTATGTTTAAAATTAAGTGTTTTGAGTTATTTATATGTGATAAACAATATATCACTTTGATATTCATTAAGAAACTAGTGCATTATTTTCTATTTAATAACTTGCCACAAAAGAATTAATGAAACTTGAAAGAAATTTAAACTAAGTGTTTTCCAAAAATATAGAAATAAAATATCAGTGATAGTCATTTACACTTATCTAAAATAAATTTCTTTTAATAATTTAATTCAAAAACACTTTGTGTACAAACTAATTATTATTAAGGTGTCATTATTGTTTACTACTTATGGATTATGAGTCTTTACCTTGTAATAATTGATATAATTTATATTGTTTTTTTTACCAGATCTGGTGTGAGTTTTTTTTTATTATATTATACTATATTCAAACCTTGACCATTAGTAATGACTTAATCAAAAAGAAACTTTTTTTCTTTGTAAACTATTTCAACTAATCTTAACTATCATACTAACTTTCAGAGTCCCTCTCATACTATCTTAATTTAAATATTAAAAGTGATCATTGTCTTAAATCCTTAAATGAAAAATACATTTAAACCGTCTTTCTAAGCTTAGCTTCTAATATCTTTTACTATATCAACTTGATCATTTATTTCTAATATATCATACTCTCTAACTAGTTTCTTATCTGATCACTTCTCAATGAATAAATTACTTCACTGCTTTTTGAAGAGCTAATTGTATAGTTATATGTTTGTGTTAAAAATTTGTATCAATAAAACCTATTGAATAACCTCGCTTTCTGATGCATTTGAGATTGGCTTGATTAATATTGTTGCTTTGAGGTTAAATGTTTATACCTTGCCATTATAATATTCTAAATGTTTAAAACCTCTCGGGTAATTACATTATTTTATTTTATTTGATTCTTACCATCCTGCACCATTGCCTCCACTAATTGTTTTACTCTTTTCTTTTTGCATGTATTGTCTGCAATGGAATGTTAAGCATGCTGCTTTTAAAAAAATCAGTTAAAAACTATCATCAAAATCATCATCCTCTACTCTATATTATTCACTCCTTACCAAAAAGATAAAAGGGGGAATTGGAGCTCATTTTTTGAGCGGTCGTTTCAGCAACTTATAAGGATATGATGGTGTCCCTAGGGACATGCATGGATTTTATTTTTCATCTTTTATCCACATTACAAAGTGAAAAATGTCTGGTCGCGGAAAGGGTGGTAAAGTGAAGGCTAAGTCCAAGACTCGCTCTAGCCGTGCAGGTCTTCAGTTCCCAGTTGGACGTATTCATCGTCTTTTGAGAAAAGGAAACTACGCTGAGCGTGTTGGTGCCGGAGCTCCAGTCTACCTTGCTGCGGTAATGGAGTATTTGGCTGCCGAAGTTCTTGAATTGGCTGGTAATGCAGCTAGAGATAACAAAAAAACTAGAATCATTCCACGTCATCTTCAACTTGCCATCAGAAACGATGAGGAATTAAACAAACTCCTTTCTGGTGTTACCATTGTTCAAGGTGGCGTTCTGCCAAACATCCAGGCAGTTCTGCTTCCCAAGAAGACTGAAAAGAAGTAAACTCTAATACCTTATTATAAAAGGCTCCTTTTGGAGCCACATTTAATTCACAAAGCCATCATAATATAATTATGTCCTATTTAATCAAACTTAAAATAAATATTATATATATCATATATATATCTAGTGTTAATACAAAAAAAAAAAAAACAAGCCCATTTGTTACATAAAAACAACCCATTGCTGTATCTTGGTAAATATGAGGTCTAGAGGGAAAAAATTTGTGGCACCTATTAATCGCATCTAGTCTGAGTAAAAAAAATATTTATAATGGGGTCGAAGTCAATTTTTTATGAATTTTGGAATTTTTTTTTCATTTCTGAAAATATTTTCACAAATTTTCAGCATTTTTGACCGACATTTTGAGACTTTTCCAGCATTCATTGCATTAAGAAATTTTATAAATTAGTATGATATATGATTCATTCCTGTGGTTGGGACCATTACTTGAAATAATTCCACAATCAAAATTTCCATGAAATTTTATGATTAGCGCCCCCCCCCTCCCCGAACCATTGAGTTGAGCCTCTAAAAAAAACCCACCTTTTCATTGAAAAAAAAAACCATTCAAAATATAGTTATTTCATTTTTTGCGCTATAACTCCTATCAACATGCTGAATGGTTATTTTTTTCCTTCTGTCAGTGCGGGGTCCGAAAACCCCATGAAAAAAATGTAAAAAAAAAAAACCCCTAGCAAAAAAAAAAAAAAAAATTTGTTTTTTAAAATTATATATTATAAAATATATTATATATAATTATATAATATATATATATATTATATATATATATAGTATATATATATATTATATATATATATATTACCTATATTAATATTATATATATATATAATATATATATATATATATTATATATTAAAGTAATCAAATCAGTATTTCATATGTTGCTAGAAGTGGACGTTTCTTGACATGTTGTTTGTATTTTGTAGACAGTGTACACCCATATTAGCGAAAGCATCAAAGCTGTGATACAAGTGAAAGTCTTGCAGGAAATTTCTTACCCCGAAAAATTTGCCATATCATGACCCCAAATCACAAGCAATTCTTCAGAAATAATAAATTTATTGCAATGAATAACCAGCCATTCACAATCACTGAAGAGCAGGGACTCGAAGAACTTGTTGCCCGTCTTTCAACCAAAATATCTTATTTCTAGTAGAAATTTTTTTTTTGTAGAGAGATGATGTTACCAAATTCATACAGTAGATACAGATATATGGATAGTTAAATATTCAAATGAGTCATTTATTTCTTAACTACTCACTGACTACAAGCCATTTTTGAAAAATTGGGACTATGTATACCATTGCAATAATATTATATTATATATAATTATATAAATTATATATAATATATATATATATATATATATATATTATATATATATATATATATATATATATATATATATATATATAAATATATTTATATTATATATATATATATATAATTACTATAAAATATATATATATATACTAATATATATATATTATATATATATATATATATTTTGGATTTTAAATTTGAAATTTAATGAGCTATATTATCATCCTATATTTTGAGATATTTGAGTAAACTTTCTATTTCAATAATAATGTAGGTATGTAATGCACTATGTATGAATAACTATACAAGGCCTATCATTAAATTTTGTTAAAAGATGGGCTATGGGTTATGATAAAATAAATCCCTTCCAGCAAATTTTAATTATTCAAGTACATTAGTAATTCCGGTTCTGGCCGGAACCGGGAAAAAATATCAAATTCCGGTACACCTCTAATATATATGTGTATGTATTTATACTTAGGTATTTTTAATTTATTTATTTATATAAAAGTGCCCAGTAGATCAGTGGTAGAGCACTCACCAAACAAAGCGAGGGTCCCAGGTTCGCAACTGTTATGGTGGGAGAATGTGGTCTTTCTCCTTGGGCTTGGCTTCGTCCTGCTCAGACATTAATTAAGTATACCCCCTCCTTGTTTATAGCTCTGCCTGTGAGCTGTGGTATTTATGTGTAATAAAAAGTAAATAATAATAAATAAAATATAGTTCAATATCTTCACTAGAAATATATATAATTTTTTTTTTGCTACAAAATTTATACATATCTTTTATTGTCAAAATTTGGTAATTTATATGCCTTTGCAAACTTGCTCTTGCTGTTGAACCATTTATTATTCTTCAAATGCCATCACAGACATCTTTACCATGCACTGTTTCACAAAACTGTTATCACTTATATTCCAATTTTTTTCATGTATGAAGAGGTTTTTAGAATTGTAACAATTATTGTAATGAACCAAATAACCATGAGAAAAATAATTGATCATGTTAATTTGTGGTAGAATTGTTTTTGCATATATATATAGTATAACATATATATTATATATAATATATATATTATATATATATATATATATATATTATATATATATACACCTTATATATATATATATATTATATATATAATATATATATATATGATATATATATTTTTATATATATATATATATATATATATTACCGTATATATATATATATATATATATATATATATATATATAATTTATTTTTGTTATTTTAAATATTTATATATATATATAATATAATATATATATATATATATATATAATATATATATATATATTATATATATATTAGACCGTATAATATATATACCATTGGATGTGGTAAAAGGGAAAATTTTTTTGGCTTAAAAATTTATTTCCAAATATTTCTAATTCCACATACTACTATATAGTAGTTTTTTTCAGTAATATAAAAAGATAAAATGTGGTTATAAATTGCTTTAGAAAAAAGAAAAGAAAATAAACCTTTTATACATTTTAAGATTTAAAAAAAAAAGGAAGGCATAGCACTAATTTCATCTGGGGTAAAAGGGAAATTGGCATGGGGTAAAAAGCAATTCAGTTTTTATTGTGATATATATATATATATATATATATAGTATTAATATATATATATATATCGTTATATATATATAATAATTATATATAATATTATATATATATAAATAATATATCGCTATATATAACTAGGTCATACTATATTACTTATATTATATATTATTATATATATATATATATAACCGTAATATATTTTACAGTATATTAACTTTATTAATATTAATGCATTGAGAACCTTTCTAAAATCTAAATTAAAAATAAAATAATTCCTCTCCTGAAGTCCTAGGAATTAAATTTTTTATAATTTGCTATTTCTGCTGTCAATGACACTTATGTCCTCGTTTTCGGGATCCTTAAAGCCCAGACACCCTTTCTGCAATTTGCCAACACTACCCTCCGTCTTTCTTAGAAATTTAATTGTGTAGGTGTTATTTTCGCCTATAGCTACAATTTTTCCAACATAGTATATAGCAGTTACACTTTTTCTACTGATTTCAAACTGCACAAGCACATACTCCTGCAACTTTGGGCTCTCACATATACTGGTAACTAATACTTCTAGGTTTGGGGTTTCTTTATCTTGCAACACAGGTCTATATTCTTCACATTCAGGCTCCAATAAATCCATTTCAGTATGTCTATGATGACTTGGCCCTGCCTGCTGGAAATCCTCTAATGAAACTGCATGCCCTGCTTCAACATTAATTTTACGACCCCTTTTCCTGAATCTTATTTTCACATTTTCAAGCCTGACTTTTTTGATATAATCTACAAATTTTGGACTAACATTTGTTTCCTTATATCTTTTAGTTGGTGATTATTTGCTTTTTTTCGCTAACACTTTCTCTTTATTCAAAGAATAGATTCCATAGCTTTTAAACCCAGACATCACATTACTTTTCCAATTTGGCTTCACAGCTTCCAATAACTTTAGAAGTAACCCTGGAAATTTGTTTTTGGGTAAGGTCGTAACGTTTTTGCCATCACCTTCTTTAAACTGAAATTCAAAAAAAGTCAGGGAATTTTATAATTTCAAAACATATGAAGAATGATCCATGGACCAAGTTGCATATTTTTGATATATTTTTTTTCCTTACTGTATAATTGTGGAATAAGAGATGTATTTGATAAGTGAATGAAATGGTTGGGTGAGGAATGACATTCCATAAATATACTTCTATCCTGTTTCTTTCTATTTTTAGTTCACTATTACCTACCATTCTTCCTATTCTGTTCGTAGAGGTTGTTCCAAATTCATCCTTTTGATTGAAGGTGATTGGTGTATGGATGTGTTTTAGACTGTATGACTTATGACTTAATCTGTTTATATATTTTTCTTTTTAGGGATTTATACTTTTTAAGATTTTTTTTTTTTTTTTGAGGTTTGAAGAAGTGATTTTGGATTTTTGTGCAGTTGAAGGTATTTATTATTTATTTATAAAATGACTTCAAACAAAAAAACTAACTTAACGACCAGTGGTTTGGATACCGTAAACGGAAACCGCACAGTTTATCAGGTGGTTTTGGGTAAAGGAACCTGATAGTTTCCAATACAATACTGTAAAGTTATATAAAAATAACTTTGATCATCTAAACATGGGACGGCCAAGCCGAAGTTTCCACATTCAGAAAATGGAAACTCAATTTGAATTTAATCAAACTCAGCAGGCATAACATCATTGCAAACTTTTCGTTAACTAATGTTCTTAAATAAATTACAAATATTAAGATGAAAGTGTTGTGCACTGAATTATGCATTCATCAAACTTCTAATCATACTCAACGATTGTGAAAATGACCCTGAGTGTTCTATTTATAACCAACCAAAAGTTTATCAATCAGTTCATCTTTTTGCATTAAAGGATGATGTTACAGGATCTGAAATAGTATGGGCATTAAAAGGTGGTGGATGATAAAATGTCTTAAACTCGTGTGCAGATATAGGGAACATTTAAATAAATGTTTCCAGATAGTGCGGTAGCTTCAAATTTTAAAATGGGCTGATGAAATGTAAATATGTGATTAACATGGACTTGCTCCCTATTTTTTTAGAAAGCAAAAGCACAATACAATCTACTTTGCAGTGAAGCTCATATCTATCCCTTGAATTAATAATTCAAAAATATTTTTGGATGGTGATTGTCTTTCTAAGAAACTTGATTAGTTTTTTCTTCTATAGTACCTGGAAATCAATGTTATGTGGAATTGTGGGAAATTATTATTTAAATTAGAACTGATATTTTCGCATGGAAATGAGACAGTGGAAGGTGGGTTTTCTATAAATTAAGCAATTTTAGTGGAGAATCTGAAAGAACATAGTCTGATTTCTCAAAGAACAGTGCACAATGCTATAAGATCTCATGAAAGTGTTCATAAAGTTCCTATCACTCAATAAATGTTGACAAATGTAAGAGCTGCCCATAGGAGATATGAAGAACATCTCAAAGAGTCAAAACAGAACCAAGAAGAAGAAGAGAATAAAAAGGTTGAAAAAGGAAAAATATTCATACAGATCTATAAACTTGAAGAGCAAAGAAAGATGTTAAAACTGAAAGCTTTGACTGAAGAAAACGCTATAAAATCAAAATTTCAGATGCTTGAGAAGAAAAAGTTAACCTAAATCTCCCCATTTAGAACTTTTGTGATCACAGTGGACGTTATTTCACTAGTCCATAATGTAAGCCTTTTTAATTTATTTCCTTTTGTATAATTAAACTATTTTAACTTTTGAAAAGAATAAAAAAAGGAGTTCGTTGGACGGCTATGGGGAAGGTATAGCCTGATTACTAAAAAAAATAAAATATTTTTTTAAATTCATCCATGATGATGAACAGTTTCTAAAGTAAATTTTCAATAATTTAATGTATGAATTTAATCAAAACTCAATAATGCTGCAATAATGATTAATAGATATTTTATACGCCAAAAGTAAGTAAGAACACGCTGTCAGGGAAAATTTGCGGAGTTTGGTCCAGGGAAAGTCAGGGAAATCAAATTCAAAATTTCAGTGTGAACCCTGATATTGTATGTCACAGAATATACCCAATATAGGTATCGATTAGTATATAATCGATACTACTGAATCGATTCCCGTGGTTTATGATGGAATAGAATCACTCCTACCAAAATGAGATTCCTGTGGTTACTTTCCCGATCGCCATATTCTCTATGGCCCCAGTGTGGGGTCATTTATATGGTTTAATTCGACATTGAATGAATCCAAAAGCCATACCCTATCAACGGAGGTGTTAGAGACATCGTCTCATCTTCGAACATGGCATGCCTTCTTTATATGGGTCAACATCATTGTATCAAGTGTTTCATGCCGCTATGTCCATGTGGGAAAGGGGGGTGCTGGCCCCCAAAATCTAAAAATGGACTTAGAAGGCTGAAATTTGTTGAGTGTATAGAAGAGATTGAAAGAAAGAGTGGCAATATTAAATTAAATGGCGAAGAGCAAGGGCCAGAGCACAATAGCATACATTGAAAATATAAACATATTTTACTTGATTTTTACTTGATTTTTACCATGTTTTAATGACTGAACTGATTACACATTACATTTTACCCCAGGAAGGCTTAGTTATTGTTACAATATTTGCTTCATACTTGTTTATCTGTAAATAATTATAAATTAAACAATTTATTTTCCATGATATATAAAGAACTTAGATTCAATATTATAAAGTTTATTCAATATCAATACTTATGGCAATAAGATTTATAATCAACTATATATATATATATACTATATATATATATATATATATATATATATATATATATATATATATATATATATATATATATATATATATATATATATATATATATATATATATATATACACTTCTGCCCCTGGCCCACCTTAATTGGAGGGCCACACTGCTTCCAGGAAGCCGGCCTCCGCCACCGTGCAGTTCCACAGGTCGATGAGAGAGGATATAGAGAAGTCGGCGCGGGGGGCGTCGAGAGCTGGGCACCTCAGAAGGAGGTGCCCAGCTTTGCATGAGTTTTGGGTGGTGACCTGATCTGCTCCGGGTGAGGTCCATTTGGCCTCTTCTGGACAGCGTTTCTTCTCTAGGGGTAAGTTTTGGGGAGGATGTGTTTAATAAAGTATTTGGGCGGTTTTGAAGGTAAGTGTTTGTTAGGTGGGTATGGATATGTGTAATCCATGACCTATTGGGAGGGGACTGGGGAATTATATTGTAAGTGTTGTAATAGAATTGAACTGGTGAAGAAAGGGAGGATTTTAGTCTTTGTCGAATGGGATTGGAGAGAATTTGGTGACAAGGGGGGGTTGGGTTACGGGTTTTCTGATAGAATTGAGTCCCCACCATCTCCAGATGTGTGGAAATTGGGAGGATGGAGGTTTCATCGTGTAAATGTTGGATTGGGGTTATTAGAATATTGTACACAAGTGTGGACCCCTTATTTAAGGAAAGTTATAGATATGCTAGAGAGAGTGCAACGTACAGCAGTGTTAGGGGAGGAAGATTGGTTAACATTGTTATAAATTTGAGGGGGTATTTTATTATTTTTGATTTAAAGATATAATTTCTTAATAATTAAAAAGTTATAATTCAAAAATTTAGTAATAAATTGTTTAATTTGTTAACTATTTTTTCTCTATTGCCAAAGTTAATGCCAGAAGCATGTTAGCAGGTTTTAAAACTACTTACAAGAATACTTAACAATATTATAAATGAGTTACCTATATAGGTAGATATAAAAAAAAATATTCTTAGAAAAGTAGTAAGTCAGGCTTTCTTTCCACAGGTTTTATTTTTTTCTGTTTTTATCCCTTATAGTTATATAAAACTCCATATATAGTAGATGAGTATAATGGGAAGTGAAGCCTGGTAACTAATAATAATAAATCAACACATGCCTTCAAGATCTTTAAATTGATATTGAATGCTATTAGTTCCTGCATTTAGTGAAGGTGTATCTAATATTTTTATAATACATTTTGCTTCAACATTACAAATATCTGAAATTAAGGGATAAGAGTAAAATTTACTAATTCCACTGGGATGTAAAAAGTTAATTTTAAAATCATCAAATTCGATATCATAGCTTTCAATAACCCCTATCCATTTTTTATTTTGACAAATCACATAGTCCACAATTTGTTTTTTCAAAAATGTTCGTGCTCTCATTTTGGAAACTCTTTAGGATTTTCATTTCTTCACCCTGTTCTGTATTTGAGGTTTCAAAAACTTTTATTTTTCCATTGTCCAAAGGTAAAATCTTGTGAATCTTCTGTACTATAAGAACTGGATTTTGGAATCTAAAAGCTAAAAACTTTTCATTCTTCTCAATTTCATTCTTTCTTGTGTAAAAAAATTTCACTTCTTGAAAATTTCTTTCACAAAATTAAAACATCTTTAGAGGGGTTATTATTTGCTCATGAAATGGACATTGAAGGCTAGCTTTTGCAACTGTTCTTTTTACAACACCTTCAATACCATCACAAGGACTTTTACCATGTGAAGTGGCAAAGAAATGCCATTCACAGTCAACATTAAAATCATTCTTGTGAAAGTAAATATTCAAAAAGTTAAACCTATTTTTTTACTGTCCAGCACAACCATCACTAAAATAACTGATTTTTTTCTAAATTGAAGTAAAGATTTTATGTGGGGAATTAGAGTGCATAAAAATGTATAAACCATAGTTGTGCTGTGCTTAGTATCAAGGGATAAGAAGCCAAAGCTTTTACAAATTAATTCTTGTTCATTCTTATAATACATCACAAAAGGGTGAAGAATACATTGGGAATTTTCCCAGTAAAACCATTGAATTTCATCTTGCATTATAAATGAAAAGTTTTCAGCAAAATCTAAAAATAAAATAACTTCATTATGTGCAATATTAATTTTTAATTCTTTTAAAAAATGTGATTGTGTTTTGTGCCTGGTTAAGTTAATAATTTTTTTAGTTAATGAATAAATATATTCATCTAATGATTCACATATTTCTATCAGAGAACACCTGTCCACTGTAACCCATGGTTTGCAAATTATCTTCTCCATATCATGAAGCAATTCAATGCTTGAAAGAAATTCTCTAACCAGCTTCTCTTGGACATAAATTGCATAAATGGAACATGCACTTTGTTTGTTAAGTAACACACACACTTTTTTCCATTAGAATTTTATAGTTGTAGTCATACAAACTAAGGGCAAATACTTGAAGCTTTGTATTTTGATGATAGGTACATACACAAACTGTATGTGTATCAGATGCACCAGCCAGTACACAAAATTTTGGTCTCAATCTTGCAAATGTTGAGAATCCAATAACTGGAATAGAAGTATCATTTTTGGAAAGAGTGTATTCCTCTTTTAGATTCATCAAAATTAGTCTTTTTTTGAATTGATCCTTTCTTTCCACTATCAATATTTCTTATACTAAGACAATTTTTTTTTACCAGGGCACTTTCTGCTAGTTTCATCTTGTTGGAAAAATTTTGCATATAGTTTTTTACATCCCTTGTAATAACTTTACCTTTTGAGACATGTGGTATTTCAGGTATTATTCCAAATTTCTTTTTCATTTCTCTGTTTTTTTTCACCATGTAGTCAGTAGCTCCAAAGAGATTCATAGTTTTTCTATGACTGTATGGGGATATGCTTAAAATTTTGATTTTTCTTTCATATGAATAAGTTTCATTGAAAGCATTTATTTATTAGTTCTACCATTAGTTTATCAAATCTGTAAAAGTATATATAGTCAATGATTGAGTACCCAATTAAAAAAAACAAATTTATAAAATATATAAAATGAATTAAGAAATTTATTGCAATACATCATACAACAGGACTGAAAATTAAAATAATGACAAGTCTTCCATTTTAAAATGCAGGTCATTTTATACTATTTTATCTTCTATTTTCATAATATTTTGATAAAAAATTTTTCAATTAAATTGTAATTTGCAAGATAGAACATACATTGAAATTTACTTTAGTTATGGAAATGTAATATAACAAACTTTAGATATATAAGTCAGTTATAAATGTTAACATAACATCACATTTAGATCACTATCATTTGTAGTAATTAAGATTAAAAACATAATTATCTATTAACTTACCTGTTAAACTCTAAATCAGATTCCATTTCCTTTGATGGACTTGGTATTTCCTCTTCTAGGTCTATTTCTAATTTTATTTTCATAGTTTTTGTTACTTTTTCAATAGTTTGTAATCTTATTATCACTTTTGTGCTTGAATGCAATCTACCTAAAAAAATATAGATATTATTAGACTATTTTTTTTTTTAATATTTAAAGTTTGTTATGCATTATTAAGAGTCAATGCATATATTAATTACCAGGTTTCATTCTGCTACATATATGTAGTATGTAGCTGAAAGAGGTACTTACGCTTCTTTATTGGAGTAACAACTAGCTCCTTTAAAATTTTGTTAATATCTGGATTCTCATCACTATAAGAGGAAGCTTCAGCAATTGAAGTTGAGCTTTCTGCAGAAGAGTGAGCTCTCATGGAGCTACATGATTTTCATCTGATTGCACTTCCTTTTGTATGTCAGGATTTTTAAAAATTTTCTTCCTGCAGTTATCACACAACATATTATTTATCTTCTAGCAATGTATTATTGCAGGCAATGAAAAGTTGATTGCTGATCCTTCTCACTGATTTAGTAATTTTTTTTTCATGAATTTTTAAATTGTCAAAACAATTATGAGGTACCATTTTGACAATTATTAGTTATAGAACAGCTCTCAAATATTGTTAAAAATAAACACCTATAATATATATATATATATATATATATATATATATATATATATATATATATATATATATATATATATATATATATATATATATATATATATTATATATATATATATATATATATATATATATATATATATATATATATATATATATATATATATATATATATATTTTCACATTTGACTATTGGGTTTAAGCGAGCTTTTTTCTCACCTTAACAACAGAATTCCCTCTCAGTATGGGTTCGAGTTCCAGCTCACTCACTCTCTCAAGGGACACAAAAAAATTTTCGTTAGTAGGAGATTTTCTGCAATATTTACATATTGCAGTTTACGGCATAGTGTATTACACTAATCTCAATACACACACTTCACTACAACCATAGCCAACACATACAACAGAACAGTCTTTTCACAAACAAATCACTTTTCTCATGCTTCTCGCATTGGAAAAGCCGTGTACTAGGATGCGAACCCATGCCTTACAGTGGCAAGCATTCCGACTATGTCACGCTGAAGCAGGGCTTGCTATCGGACCTAAATATTCCTGCACCTTCCACTTGGTCAGAAACCATACAAATACTTTCCCTGACCAATTACCTCAGGATTAAGAGGCTATGTGGTAATAATAAATAAATAAATATATATATATATATATATATATATATATATATATATATATATATATATATATATATATATATATATATATATATATATATATATATATATATATATATATATATATATATATATATATAAAATTAGACTTAATCAATTTAATTATCATGAAGTTTCACATGGTAATTTATTTCCTATTATTGTACTTGAAAATGATATCCCTAATTTTTTTATAAAAAATTTTATGCACTGTTAATGGCTGATACCCATTGCTTTTTTTTTTTATTTGATGCATAATTAGTTTGAGTTTCAAAAGTTGAAATATAATTTTTGGCTTTCAATGTACTGGTGGGGGGGAAATGGGGGGGATAAAAACTTTAAAATTGTGTAAAATTTTTTAGCGGAAATATTTTTTTAAAACAAGGCTACCATTAAATTCGTATTTTTTCTGATTCCAACGATATATAATACTATCAATTTTACTATTAAATTGAGGGAGATATAAGTGTTTTTTGATTTGGGATGAAGCCCCCCCCCCTAAAAAATTCACACCCTTATAAATCAAAAACTACAAGTCATAGAGTTCTAAAATTTTGCACCATAGAGTCAGGCACCAAAAAGAACCTTATGCACCAATTTTTATCACAATTGAAGAGGTGATGGTGTAAGGGGCGTGGTGATTTGTCAGAGATTGACCCTTTAAGTAATTTTTTAATATAACTATACATTACATAACTTAACCTAACACCGGTAACTTAAATCTTTTGCCAATTTTCTTAAATTTAATTAAACTAACTTGGGGTACTAATTTCTAAGTTTTAATATGGAATTTGGTATATAACCCCATTCTTTAATGAGAGAGTAAGATGAATAATTATTTCAATGACAGCATATAGTGAATAGTCATGCAGTTATGCATATACTTATTATTTAATTATCACTTCTAGTAGCCCCCAGACATCTGCATACATTTAACGGTAACTCTTTGTATTAAATATCTTAACCCAAGATGCATGGAATAACTATATGATTATTTGTGTTGGTGAATGTAGAGTTATGAAATATTATGAATGTAAAAATAAAGTTTTATTTTTAACTTCCAATTCTCAAAATATTTTCTCCTGATTTTCATTTAATTTTCTTAATATACTAGTCTAAATGTAGCTTCCAAATGAAGCATCAATCTCATATTTATATTTATTATTTTTCTGACCAGTTTCGTCCGTAAACTTCGGACATCTTCTTCAGAGTTTTGATTCTAACATTTGAATGAATTATAATACAAGATTTAAAAATTAAATAGCAATTGATTTAGTTACATTATATTACTTAGTGATAACATGTTGAACTTAGCATATTTGCATGTTTTATGTGGCCATGAAAATAGCTGAAGTTTATTACAAAACATCTAAAACCAGACATTAACATAAAGTTCAACGTATTGTCAATTTCACCTAAATTAAATATAATATGAAAGCTAAAATTAAAATCTAATTTGTATTTTTAATTTTTTAAATCTTGTATTATATATATATATATATATATATATATATATATATATATATATATATATATATATATATATATATATATATATATATATATATATAAAAATATATATATATATATATATATATATATATATATATATATATATATATATATATATATATATATTTTATATATATATATATATATATATATATATTATATATATATGTGTTTGTACATATATATATAATATACGCAACTAAATTGACATCCGCATCCGCATCCTCTTTGAAAATGAGGATGTTGAGGATGTTTTCTACATTTGATTAAATGCATATAAAATAAATATTTGTCATCTTTATCATGGGAGTTTATAATTTTGAATTTCGATTTATATATATTGTAATATCCTAATATTTGGGATCTTGTTCTTGTTTCAGTTAATTCACTACTTCTATTGAATGATTGTTAGTACAAAAATACACTTATGATGATTTTTATGTTGTGAAGATTTTCTATAATATTGAGATACAGAGCTACAACTTCTGACGAATTATTCCTTTTTCTTTGGAAGATTGTGTAAAGTAGATGAATCACCATTTCCACTAAACGGTAGGAATGGTTCTATAAATCTTGTTTCTTTGGAGCATTGGTCAGTACTAGCAATTTAATTGGCCTATATTTTATTATTATTTTAGATCTGTCTATCATCATCTGCCCAATTCCACCATCTTGAATTGTAAAAGGGAAACAAGTTTTATAATTACATAACACCTTTGTATAGTCAGGGGTAAGTGCTATTCTCACAGTATATTTAATATTCTTTACATTTTTCTTTTACATACTTAAATTAAAATATACCTATGTCTTATATGTCTTAAAATAATAATAATACAAGAGTATGGTAAGTTACTGATTATATGTAACTTCCCACCAATGGACAATCTTAGGGGCATGCTAGGTGTGAGAAGAATTGATAAAATGAGGAATGAACATATTAGAGAGTTGTGTGGTGTGAAGAAAGGGGTAAACGAAAGAATAAATGAAAGTATGTTGAGATGGTTTGGTCATGTGGAAAGGATGAATGATAGTTGGTTTTTAAGCGGATGTATTGTGGCGAGTGTGTTGGAAACCGACTGGCTGGGAGATCGAAGAAAAAGTGGAGGACAAAAATGTGAGTTTGGCAGAGGCGAGAAGAAAGGTGCATAATAGGAGAGAATGGCGGGGCTCTTGTGAGGGGGTATGGTTAGGCTCCACCTGGGTCAAGTGACGAACCCTACACTGATGTGATTTACCATAGTGAAGGTCCTGTCGCAGTCCTGTGAAGCTATAGGGTGGATTCTTCTGACTGCGATGAGTCCTTACTACTAATATATTGGTGGCTGGACTTTCTGTTTGACTCTCTTTGTCATACCTTCTACTCGGTTTCTTTTCTTTTACTGATGCATATTACGCACATTACCACCAGTATTTGGGAGAAAAAGTAGATGAGGAATATATATATATATATATATATATAGTTAGCGTACAGTATAAATATATATATATATATATATATATATATATATATATATATATATATATATATATATATATATATATATATATATATATATATATATATAATAATAATAATAATAATAATAATAATAATAATAATAATAATAATAATAATAATAATAATAATAATAATAATAATCATGTGAAATGTAATAATTATATGCATTAGAGCACTAATAAAACTTTATTAAGTACTAAACTCTACTTTATATATTGTATACCTCTTTTAACATATTGTATTTACTGTATTTTAATGCTAAATACCCTAAAAGGACTTGATATAGCAAGGAAAAAACAAAAACAAATTTTGACCTTGAATTTTTTAAAAAAAAAAAACACGTTTTTTTTAATCCCAACCCTATATATATATATATATATATATATATATATATATATATATATATATATATATATATATATATATATATATATATATATATATATATATATATATATATATATATATTGTCTCTATATATATATATATATATATATATATATATATATACCCATATATATATATATATATATATATATATATATATATATATATTGTATTTCTTAGGCAAGTCTTTATTCTTCGCAGAGTGTTGAAAGACCTTTCAATGGTACTGATTGAACACGATATCACCATTGCAATTAATAGGCTTTTTGATTTGAGGAAAAAAAGGGGTTTTCTTCTTTAATAACTTCAGTAAGTTCCAAATCTTTCAACTTTAGCTTATCCATTTTTTATCTAGCCACAAGGTATACCATAAGTCAGTTTCGGTATGAATTTTATTGACATTAAGATCATAAAACTCTGAAAAACATTTTACTTAATCACGCAAACTGCCTACGGGAGCAATCCTAATATAAGAAACGGATGCAAATGAAAGATAAATGTTGACACGTTGTTTTTTGAAAATCTAGTCTCTAAAGAGGTTGAAAGGGAGTCAAGATAAGGCACAAGTACAACAGAACGCTTCCAATATTTAGCAGAAGTTTCAGCTGGATGATTTGCTTTATGTTGTTGGATTGTACTCTTTCTAGGTGGTAAGTTCTACTGGGAACCAAACATTTGATGGATAATGATCATTGTCAGTCTTGCACAAAATTGGTGGTGACTGAACTGTGTTTATAGATAAACACTTATTTGAATAATGTTAACCACTGGTTCAACTTAAGCAAAATATTTGGTTATTACGAAAGAGGTAATAATGAAATTATTTTGTTGCCGAACAGAATAATAGAAAAGCTGTTTTTCTTGTTTGATTGTTGCCTTCAACAATTTTTATCATATTTGTATGGAAAATAGCATTGCTATGATATGTTTGAGTCCAACGGGTTTCACAAAGTTTAGGCAAGTTGGGAATGTATTTTCTTTTTAGGTTTTAGTCTCTGAAAAAGTTTGTCTTTTATTGTGGCAATAGTATTTCAAATTTCCGGAATAATGTTTAGGTCATTAATGACCAATTTATGCCGATTGCTTACACAGTGATAATATATTTTTTTTTCATATTTTTCCCGCAGTTTCTTTTGAACCCTATGTTTTATCCTGATAATGCTGCGCAGCTGTCGTACTCCTGACCAACGTATAGACTCGGCTTCAAACCTTTTCTAAAACCAAATCAATCTTTCTGGCAATGGTTCAAGAACTTCAAATCCCAGAAATTCTTCTCGAACAGTCATTTTTTAAAGATCGAAAAACCTTAATCCTATAGATAATTATTCGTTGCCTGACAAATCCGCAGTTTCATCTGCCAATATGTAGATACAAAAATTTTGTTACAACCGCGACAAACATGTTTTTTATGATAATTCCACACAAATTGATCAGTTCATTTTGAATCATCGGAAACTTCCAGACGGGAATCTTCTGTCCTTGAATATGTTCTTTCAATTCCACATCACCGCATTCTATTCGCAGCTTAATCAGATCTTCAAAAATTCCCTCATGCAGGTCTTTACCTCTTAAAAATAAGTCATGGGTTTCGGCGAAAATTATGGTCTTCAAAATTGCTGTAATATTTCTTTTATTTTCTGCAATTATTTTTTGATGTGTTGCTCAGCTGAACATCAACGGGTACGCTTTCCGTGATTGATTTAACAGCTTTGGCAGCCGCCAAATGCTATCGGCATACTGAGAGTTCTAGCGGAGAATAATGTCAGAAGAAGCCAGCTGTATAAAAGCACAAAGCTAGTTGACTTTAAGCCAATATGAAAAGGAAAACACATTAAAACTTTAGAAAAAATTATATAATACGTTTATA
The DNA here is from genome assembly GCA_015478945.1 of Trachelipus rathkii. Lineage (NCBI taxonomy): Eukaryota > Metazoa > Arthropoda > Malacostraca > Isopoda > Trachelipodidae > Trachelipus > Trachelipus rathkii. Next base: position 17,768 of record JABUQX010051435.1, on the reverse strand, counting down.
ATATGTTATTAATTAGTAATTACTACTTCATTATCTATCGATTGATGTATTTTTTAAGTTTTTCTACTAATAAACCCTTAAAAACGTCGTCTGACAAACATATAAGGTTCGTAATTTTAAGGGGGGGGGAAGCGCCCCTCCCTACGCGCATATATATATATATATATATATATATATATATATATATATATATATATATATATATATATATATATATATATATATATATATATATATATATATATATATATATGTTATATATATATATAAGTATATATATATATATATATATTTCTTCTTTTCTTCACCTTCCTCTTTGCCCCAAGATTAGGGGGATAAGCATCGGAAAAGAAAAGCAGTAGGAGAACATACAAACGTCGAGAAGAAAGCCCAGCCTTACCGCCCCCTCTGTACCATTAATTAGTGAGAGCTCGTCACAGACAGAAAATCCACCCTAGAGCATCATGGGACCGCGACGGACCCTCACTATGGTAAATCGTCAATGTAAGGGTTCATCCCCTGGCCCAGGTGGGCCACAACCATGCCCCCATACAAAACCCCGCCATTCTCTCCTATCATGCACCTTTATTCTCGCCTCTGCCAAACTCATTTCTCTCCTTCAGACATCGTTCACCGACTCAATCCACTTTTTCTTCGGTCTCCCAGCCGGTCGATTCCCAACACACTCACCACTATACATCCGCTTAACCAACTGGCTATCATTCATCCTTTCCACATGACCAAACCATCTCAACATACTTTCATTTATTCTCTCATTTACCCCTTTCTTCACACCACACAACTCTCTAATACGTTCATTCCTCATTTTATTAATTCTTTTCACACCTAGCATGCCCCTAAGATTGTCCATCTGAACACATTGAACTTTAGATCTATACTTCTTATTCCAGACCATAGTCTCACTACCATACAAAACACAGGTAACAACATACCGCAAGACTCTAGCGCACTCAAGACTTAGTCCCTTTACATTCACCAACGATTTAATTTGCACCAGCAACCTTCCTGCCATTCACAACTTTCCTACTACACTCTGCATCATCCGTTCCCTTTTCATCCAACACATACCCTAAATATTTAAACTCAGACACTTGCTCCAGCTGCTCATCATCTAATATAACTTCACACTGAGGACTGTCCTCACTCACAACCATAACTTTACTCTTATCTACGTTTACTTTCAAACCCCTCCTTTTACATACCCTGCCAAATCTCTCTACCAATCCTCTCAAACTCTCTTCAGATTCGCCACACAGAACCAAATCATCCGCATATAATAGGTAGGGCACCCCACTCATCTCCATTCTCCATCATTCTAACACCATTTCCTGCCATCCCCACCTCGAATTCTTTCATAACCCCATCCATATACAAATTGAATAACCAAGGAGACATAACACAACCTGTCTCACTCGCTATTAATCCTAAACCAATCACCATTGACACCATTTATTCTTACACACGCTTCACTATCGTCATACATACTTTTGATTCCATTCAGAAGCCTACCACCAACACCATATATCACTAATACCTGCCATAAAGCTTCCCTATTAACTCTATCATTCGCCTGTTGTAAATCCATAAAACCTAAATATAATTTATTCTTCTTCTCCATCATTTTCTCAATCATTTGTTTCAATGTAAAGATTTGATCCACACATCCTCTACCACTTCTAAATGCACCTTTGTTCTTCGCCAAACAGTCCCTCAATCACTCGACGCACTCTCCTTCGACCAAAATACCAGCATATACCTTCCCTACAACACTCAATAAACTTATTCCCCTATAATTTCTACAGTTCCCCTTTTCTCCCTTACAAGGGCACTATTACTGCTTTCCTCCAATCCCTTGGAACTATACCTCCATAAACGCTTTGTTACAAACTCAAATCCAATCAATCACCATCTCGCCTCCGCTCTTGATCATTTCACCAGTAATTTCATCTATACCTGCAGATTTACCATTCTTCAACTTTCTCACTCTACCCATTACCTCCTCCTTGCTAATAACCTCTATCCCTAAAATACCTGTCCTTCTTAAACATCAAACCTTGGCTATCTACTAACACTCATCATTACTGTTAATATTGTGCAGATTTTGAAGTGTTCTTTCCACACTCCCTCACATCCATTTCATCAGTTACAAAAGTTCATCCCTATTCATTATTCTTCTAAGCAGATTCCCTTATTCTCATTCTTACCCTTTCGCGCCTTCCAGAAGTGCTCTATTACCTTGTATGTCCCATCCATCCCTCCTTCCAAAACTCTGTTCATTTACCCTCTGCTTCCCACGTATGCACCTTTTAGTATTTCTTTTTCCTCCTTATATACTTGCATCTTTTTTTTGAAACTTCATCATTTGCTTTTAGTACATTCAACCATTCACGCTTCTTTTTACCTTTAACCGCTTTCATCACCCTTTCATTCCACCATTCGCTGTTAACATTCTTACTTCCTACTTATATACATCCACATACTTTGCACTACTAACAATTGTTTCCTTCATTTGCCCCCAGATTTGTTCTAGTATCAACTCGTTCACATTCAACCGATTTACTAGTGAGCGCTCTTACATACTTATCCTTATTGCCTTGTTCACTTAACTTAACTTCTCACTCTTAATTTTACCTACTTCCTTTCGTATCACCTTCCATCCAAGCCCCCACTAACTTAATTTTGCTAGAACAATATAATGATCCAATAATCCCATTCCAAACCCCTGCAATTGACACATCCAACACATACTTCCAACATCTCCTTCTTCACCAACACAAAAATCAATCACTATACTTTTCACTTCGATACCATCTCTTACCTACACCAACTCTAGTATACTTATGGATACCCTTGTGTTAAGAAAGTAATACTTACACACATACCTCTCTCTTCACACAGAAATCAATCACCTTCCTACCATTCTTCATTTTCTCCCGCAAACCCCAAAACACCTGTTATACCATCCCTTTTGATCACCTATCCAACCATTCAGGTCCCAAAACATCAATCAGAAGCTCCTACTCACCCCATCCAGAGTATCATTCAGATATCCCCCAAAATCGTACTCTCTTCAACGTTTCCTCAGATGGACCACATACGTCACAACCACACATACCTTGACCTTTCAAACTTAAATTTAACCATTAGAATTCTAGGACCTCACAATAATAACACAAAGTCTAACATAGTTTGTACCACAGGTCACTATCTGTACCTCGTAACCTCTCTCCCCTTCCTCTCATTCATTTCCCACACCAGCACGCATACATTTCACTCCACACCACTTAATTTCACCCTTTTCCTTTCATCTTTGTTTCAGCGAGCAAATCAAATATACCCATTCTAAATACATCCATCACCTCTCTCCTCTTCTCCTCAACATTTACTCCTCTGACATTCCATGTACCCATACGATTCGTACATTTCGCCGAAGATTAGAAGGTCGTTTACGGCGATCACGACCATCTCCGAGTCATGCATTAGCATTCCTAGCAAGAGATGGGTGGTAGTGGGCAGCCAACCCAACTACCCCTGTCCCTTAGTCGCCTTACGACACGCAGGACATACGATCTGGGCATTCTTTTCCCCACACATAGGGATATGATTAATAGGGATGTCTGTGATAAAGAGGGTGGATTGAAAGAATGGAAATTTTATATATATATATATATATATATATATATATATATATATATATATATATATGTTATATATATATATATATATATATATATATATATATATATTATATATATGATAAAATTAAACACTATATTTTATGAAGGAAAATATATATATATATATATATATATATATATATATATATATATATATATATATATATATATATATATATATATATATATATATATATATATATATATATATATATATATATATATATATATATATATATATATATATATATATATATATATATATATATATATATATATATATATATATATATATATATATATATATATATATATATATATATATATATATTTTTTTTTTTTGCCTGTATTGGTTCCTGTATTGGTTATTCAATTTTTCGTTTTCTCATATATTTATTAGCTTTTGTATGTGAACATTAGCAATGAACTATAAAATTATTTAAAAAAAAAATGAATTTTTCTTTTTCAGAAATGTTGGATGTGAGACAATGTGGAGAGGAAAAGAAAACCGAAAATATTTGAGCACATTATGTTGTTTTCATTTTTTTTTTTTTTTTTTTTTTTATAATTTAAATTATTTTAATTATTTTTTTTTTAATTTATATTTATTTTTTTTTTTATTATTATTATTATTATTATTATTATTATTATTATTATTATTATTATTTTTCTATCTTTACCTATGACCCAAAATTGGGATGAGGTGAGCAGCATACACCGGAAAACAGATATTTAAATTGAAGAACATAAGGTAATTGTAAAGGAAAGGTACCCTCCCATTCCCATAAGTGAGAGCCATTCGCAGCAAAAAAAATCCTCCCTAAGATTTCACAACGCGATAGACCCCCCACTGTGGTATCTCGTCAATGTAAAGGTCTTCTTAAAGGCCGCTGCTGTTCGATATTTTTTTTTATATATAAACAGAAAGACTTGGAAACTATTTTAGAACTTGCATCTCCACTGTCAACTCTTCTACTACAACAGAACAAAACCTAAGGGCGAATTATCAATCATTTCTTGAATTATTAGCATTGTACTTGTTATTTAAAATTTATTATTATTATTATTATTATTATTATTATTATTATTTTAATTATTATTAGTCACTATTTATTTTTCCTAGTTATTTCAGTTAAGTTTGTTTGTTATAATTTTTGACTCGTTATGGAAATTTTGTAATAAAGTATGGTTTAAGTGGTCTAGTTAACATACCCTGTGATTTTTTTTACTGATCTTTGTTATTCATAAACATAAATAAAAATTCTTGTTAAAAGTTATTGTTCAGTATTATATATATATATATATATATATATATATATATATATATTATATATATATATATATATATATATATATATATATATATATATATATTATATATATATATATATATATATATATATATATATATATATATATATATATATATATATATATATATAGTGGAGGAGAGCAGTAATAGCACCCTTATATAAAGGTTAAGGGAGATATGGGGAACTGTAGGAATTATAGGGGAATTAGTTTATTGAGTGTTTTAGGGAAAATATATGCTGGTATTTTAGTCAAAAGAGTGCGTCGAGTGACTGAAGGACTGATTGATGAAGAGCAAGGTGCGTTTTGGAGTGGTAGAGGATGTGTGGATCAAATCTTTACATTGAAACAAGTGATTTAGAAATGAGGGAGAAAAGAAGAAATTGCATTTAGGGAGTTTTATGGATTTGCAATTGTATGTAAGGATAGGATCAATATGATATATCTATGGCAGGTGTTAGTAATATATGGTGTTGGTGGTAGGCTTCTGAATGGAATTAAAAGTATGTATGACGATAGTGAAGCGTGTGTAAGAATAAATGGTGTCAAAAGTGATTGGTTTAATATTAATAGCGGAGTGAGGCAGGGATGTGTTATGTCTCCTTGGTTATTCAATTTGTATACGGATGGGGTTATGAAAGAATTATAGATGGGGGTGGCAGGAAATGGTGTTAGAATGATGGAGAATGGAGGTGACCTACCTATTATAAGTGGATAATTGGTTTGTGGTGAATCTGAAGAGAGTTTGAGAGGATTGGTAGAGAGATTTGGCAGGGTGTGTAAAAGGAGGGGTTTAAAAGTAAACGTAGATAAGAGTAAGGTTATGGTTGTGAGTGTCTGAGTTTAAATATTTAGGATATATTTTGGATGAAATGGGAACGGATGATGCAGAGTGTAGTAGGAAAGTTTTGAATGGCAGGAAGGTGGTTGGTGCAATTAAATCGTTGGTGGATGTAAAGGGACAAAGTCTTGAGTGTGCTATGGTCTTACATGAGGGTATGTTGTTACCTGTGTTAATGTATAGTAGTGAGACTGGTCTGGAATGAGAGGTATGGATCTAAAGTCAATGTGTTCAGATGGACAATCTTAGGGGCGTGTTAGGTGTGAAAAGAATTTATAAAATGAGGAATGAACGTATTATATTGTTGTGTGGTGTGAAGAAAGTGGTAAAGGAGAGAATAAATGAAATTACGTTGAGGTGGTTTGGTCATGTGGAAAGGATGAATGACAGTCGGTTGGCTAAGCGGATGTATAGTGGTGAGTGTGTTGGGAATCGATCGGCTGGGAGACCGAAGAAAAAGTGGATTAAGTCCGTAAAGGAATGTCTGGAGGAGAGAAATGTGAGTGTGCATAATAGGAGTGAATGGCGGGGTTTTGTGAGGGGGGTATGGTTGTGGCCTATCTGGTCCAGGGGATGAACCCTACATTTGACGATATGCCATAGTGATGGTCCGTCGCGGTCCCGTGAAGCTCTAGGGTGGATTTTCTGACTGCGACGAGTTCACACTAATAGGTATAGAGGGGGCGGTAAGGCTGGGCTTTCTTTTCGACTTGTCATATTCTTCTATTACTTCTCTTTTCGATGCATGTCACGCACCTTACCCAGTCTTGGGGGGGAAAAAAGGAAGATGATGATACTTCCCTTAGAAGTGGGAAATTATTTGTAGCGCTGGTCATATTGAAAGTTTTTGAAGTAATCTGCCACAAAGCTTTGATTTTTAAATTTCCCTTTTTTTGGTACTTTACATTCCTTTTTTTTTTTTTTTTTTTTTTTTTTTGTGGATGACGTCCTAGAAAGCCACCATTGATCTGTTAAATCTATGAATAGGGGTACTCCTCAGGGTTCTAGTCTATTCACTATCATTTTCCTACATTTTTTTAATGATCTACCTATCTATCATTGTCTATCTACACCACCATACATTACCTATTTTCATTTTGAACTTCATTCATTCAACAGATACTTGGAGGTTGTCTTGGAATGACTGTCCTCGTATCGTTATGGAATTTCTAACTTGCTCAGTCAGAGAAATGGTAGCGGTTTTTAATACCGGTTAAATTTTTTTTTCTCTCTCTCTCACACACAGGATGGCTCACGCGCCTTCATAACACTGCCAGTTGCTTGCTCTGCTCTGCACAGAAAAGTCATCTACACTTGTATGGAGTACACATAGAATGTTGCATTTACACTGGAATACTCACATTTAAAGATTAGAGTCGGGGATTTTGTCTTATCAGCTCTATCCGCTCTCAAGTTTTCTACAATATCTTTCTGGCCAATAACTGGTGCAGCACTTTAATTATACTATCGGTTTTACAACGGAAATTGCTGTTTTGAACTCTCGTTCTATACTTCCTTTGCTCATGTGACTTGTTTTAATACACACAACAGGCAACTACTTTTTCTGTACAATTTTCCGATCCAAGGCATATCTGTTTTCACCCTTACGTATTGGAAAATATATTTAAAGATTATGTAGTTGGAATATTTAAATTTATCTTATGGTAAGGGGTCTTTAACTTTGTTACAATGCACAGGTTAATTGCTTATAAAATGGGTGATTCTTAAAATGTTTTCAAAATCCGCCGAAACGAAAACTTTATAGCTTGCTTTTTAAATATATATATATATTTATTATTGAAAACTGCTTTTATAGTTTAATTAAGATCCTTCTATCATACCAGCTACGAAAGTTACTCTTACCGAGTATTTAATTGATTGTTAATATATGAGCATTTTATTTCGTATCAATTACATG
>JABUQX010051435.1:0-5000 GCA_015478945.1 Trachelipus rathkii | reverse complement strand
GCACTTGTTTTACAAATTTTTTGCATGTGCAAATGGTTCTCGAAATTTATGACTGCATTTTTATCCAAACCAATTTCTTCTGCAATCACTCTGGCACTGAACTGGTCTCTTTCCATCACAGCTCTAACAACTTCACATTTTCTTATTGTTTGTTGACGAGATTGGTCTTTCACAACGGGGGTCTTCTTCAACATTTTCTCGGCCCTCTTTGAAAGCTTTGTCCCCATAAGTTTTGTTTAAAGAAGCAAATGTTTCCGTGGCAGACTTGTTACGTTTCACACAGAATTTCATAGCGTACCGCTGTTCAATATTTACCCGCAAAAAACATAACGAGGATAGAAAACGCCCATACACAAAGATGTAGTAAAAGCGTAACGAGGTTAGAACACACGCCCATACATAAACAGATGTAGTGCAAGACTGACTTTATAACTCTGGTTAAAACTGGTATGGATATGTAGCCTAGGTAACTAGCTACTCATTCATATACGTCACGGAGGAGCTACATTACTCAATCGTTCATGGGATATTCAGTAAACTTACTTTTGGGACAGAGGAGTATATATGGATATATATGTACATATATATATATATATATATATATATAGGGCCCTATATTTTATTATATATATATATATATATATATATATTATTATATTAATATATATATATTATTAGTTATATTATTATTAAAGAATAGTTATATATATATATATATATATATATATAGTATATATATTATTATATTTTATATCTGCTTATATATTTATTTCATGTATCTTCCAAACATGTCTCCCTATATATATTTTATGTGGTTATATATATATATATACATATATATATTATATTATATATATAGCAAGCTACATATTTTTTTTTTTTTTGGTTGGTATATTCTATTTGAATATATATATATTGATATATGTGGAGATAGTATTGTTATATATATTATATATATATATATATATGTTAAATATACATACATATTATATATATTGTTATTATGCATATAGCAGCTATATATTACTGCTAGCTGGCTATTATTTCATACAAAATACATGATATTATTATTATATATATATTAGTTATATATATATATATATATATATATATATATTATTATTATTATATATATATATATATGTTATATATATATATTTATATTATTATTATTAAACATATCTATTTATATATATTTATATATATATATAGCATATTATATTATTATATATTTTTTTATATTAATTTATTTTTGATCATGATATATTTATTATTCTATACATATTTTATATTTATTTAGATTTATATATATATATATATATATTATATATTATATATATATATATATATATATATATATATATATATATATATATATATATATATATATATATATATATATATATATATATATATATATATATATATATATATATATATATATATATATATATATATATATATAAATATATTTTTATTATATATATATATATATATATATATATATATATATATATATATATATATATATATATATATATATATATATATATATATATATATATATATATATATATATATATATATATATATATATATATATATATATATATAAATCACTTAAACCTGCTAACACGCAGTATAATAGATATATTAACTTAACCCCTAAAACATTATTTACTTTAACACAAAATTTATTTCATTAGTAATTAAAAACTGTTAAAACAACAAAAGGATAGGGGGGAGAAAATCCTTTTGTTGTTTGGCCTTTCTGTCCTTTCTGGACTTTATTCAATCAAGGTGTCACACGCAATAACTTCTTAATATATGAATGATCATTGACTGGGTAAAGTTTGAATTTGTTGGTTGTCTTCTTTGAGATTTTTCAAAATGATTTTCCATTTTTTATCTGTTAACAATATATTATTAAGGATGGGATCAATCTTTATTTCACCCTCTATTATATTCATATGTTGCTGCTTAGTATTGTAGATCAACATGCTTTCCATTAATTTTCGTTTGAATATATTGCTATTTTTATGTATGATCAAGTGATTATTTTTGTTAATATGATGATTGAGACTATCTCTATGTTTGACGAGGGCTGAGTTTAGGGTACCCTTTTGCAAGTCATAACCATGCTGACTTATTCTCCTTTTCACATCAACTGATTCCCCTATATAAAAATCGGAACAAGAGGAGCACTTTATGCTGTAAACTCCCGGAATGGGTAGAGCCTGTGTGGAGTCTGAAACAGGATTTTTTTGTTGCAAGAGTGTCTTTAAATTCGTAATTTTCTTCACAGGATGCACATTAGAAGGAAGTAAACTTTTATAGGTGTGAAATTTATCAGAGGGTATATTAATGTATACTTTTTGATCTGAGATGGGGTCGGGGTTATGTAATTGATTAAAAAAGGACTTTTTTGCCATGTTGAGCGCTTTGTAGTAAGTATTTTCTGGGTAATGAAGTTTATGAAAAATGTTCTTTATATTTTTAAGTTCATGTTCTAGTTCCGAGGGGCTGCAGATCCTATATGCTCTCAGGATTTGGGAGGAAAATACTGACAATTTTGTATTATAAGAATGGACAGAAAACCAATTTATGTAGGAGTCCACGTGGGTAGGTTTTCTATAAACAGTAGTGATTGGTCTTGAATTTTCATCTATTTTTATCAGAATGTCCAAAAAAGGAAGAACACCATTAGTGGCACGTTCTATTGTGAATTTAATCGAATAAGTTTGATTCGAGGTAATTCAACAAACACGTCATCCATGTATATTTTCCAAAAAATATCTGAATAGGTTGGGTGATTGAAAATGAAACGTTTCTCAAAAAATTCCATAAAAATATTGCTTAGGGTCGGGGACAAAGGGGAACCCATGGGAAGACCTGATAATTGTTTATAAAATTTTCCTTCGAAATGGAAACAGTTATGTTCAGTTAAGAGGATTACTAGTTGTTTAATACTATTAAAAGGAATGTCAAACCTTATATTCTTTTCTGATATATATTCCTCCAACCAATCAAGCGTTAGATGGACTGGGACATTAGTAAATAAAGACACTACGTCAAAACTTAAAATGTTGGTATTTTGCAATTGAGTAGTGTTAAGTGATGAAATAAATTGCGTGTGACACCTTGATTGAATAAAGTCCAGAAAGGACAGAAAGGCCTCTCCTCCAAAAGGTTTTTCTCCCCCCTATCCTTTTGTTGTTTTAACAGTTTTTAATTACTAATGAAATAAATTTTGTGTTAAAGTAAATAATGTTTTAGGGGTTAAGTTAATATATCTATTATACTGCGTGTTAGCAGGTTTAAGTGATTTAAAAATGCACCCCGGTTTGTTTTGTTGTCACACGCATTGTCATATAAATTTCATTAACTTTTTAAATAACAATCCCCCTTTCCAACGATTAATATTACATTATAAGGATTGTCTTCTTAAAGCAAATAGGTCCAAATCGTACAACCAATTTCTGAAACAATGTTTGTCTGAAAAAGTGATTCCTAATAATCTTTTAAATAGTTTTCTGTCACGTTCTCATGATTCCCCTTTCCCGATTTGGCAGGAGGAGGTATTAAAATGTTACATAAGAGACTCGAACTTTACTAAGAATAAGCTTTTCTATGATACGAATGTTGCTTTCCGTAACTTACAATTTTACCTAAGATATAATAATTTCTCCGACCAAATTTTAAGTCAAGTCTTGGACTCTTCTCACCATTTATTGAGAATCTATATGATAACAGTGACGAGAAAAAGTGTTAATAGATTGGAAAGCATTTTTAAAAATAGTATATGGAATAGGATGGGAAGCGAGGAGTTTTATGTTAATATTTCACATTATAATTTGTCGATGGATCAAAAGCTAGTACTTTCACTTGGTCCTTCATTTGGTGTGGGTTATGATGATAACCTGACGGAGTTTCTTTGGAGCATGGAAAAATTTCAAAACAATAATAATAGATTAAATATTAACTATGATCTGCTTAAAGGCTACGTACTTAATGACATTAACAATAGATCCGTTCATTTTCTTCCGAATAGATTTACAAAAGCTCTTCATGATTTGAAAAATAACAAAAGCTTACATATTACGAGAGCAGACAAAGGAAATAAAATGGTTATTATGAATAAGTCAGAATATTCAACAAAAGCTAATCATATACTTTCAGACCTGAATGTTTATTCTCCGTTAAATAAAAACCCCCTCCCATCCTCGCAAAGAATATTTAAACAAAAACTGGAAATAATATTGAAAGATATCAGAATATACAAAAAAATCTCTTAGTATACCTTCCCAAAATAGCAACTTTTTACGGGTTACCGAAACTTCATAAAGATAATATACCCCTTCGCCCCATCATCTCTAATATAAATAATGTTACATATAAATTAGCAAAGGGCTTAATAAACAATTGAATGTTCTTGTGGGTACTATATCTTCCAGCCACATAAAAAATAGCCAGCAATTTATTTCATCACTTAACACTACTCAATTGCAAAATACTAGCATTTTAAGTTTTGACGTAGTGTCTTTATTTACTAATGTCCCAGTCCATCTAACGCTTGATTGGTTGGAGGAATATATATCAGAAAATAATATAAGGTTTGACATTCATTTTAATAATATTAAACAACTAGTAATCCTCTTAACTGAACATAACTATTTCCATTTCGAAGGAAAATTTTATAAACAATTATCAGGTCTTCCCATGGGTTCCCCTTTGTCCCCGACCCTAAGCAATATTTTTATGGAATTTTTTGAGAAACGTTTCATTTTCAATCACCCAACCTATTCAGATATTTTTTGGAAAAGATACTTGGATGACGTGTTTGTTGCGTTGCCTCTTCACTTGGACCCCTACGCCCTTCTTGAACATCTCAATCATCATATTCATTCGATTAAATTCACAATAGAACGTGCCACTAATGGTGTTCTTCCTTTTTTGGACATTCTGATAAAAATAGATGAAAATTCAAGACCAATCACAAC
>JABUQX010051434.1:55000-60000 GCA_015478945.1 Trachelipus rathkii | reverse complement strand
CCAAATACCATTGCTTAACACCGATTCAAGCGAGAAGATATCAAGAATCTCCTTTACTGGCCATTTGCAAACAGTTTATAAAATCCTCTTAAACTTCCTCAACATCCCTTTTGCAAAAGGTGCTGCCGTTCTCTTATGATGAAGGGTATTCACCTTGGCTATGTTTCTCCAACATTCTAGCCACCCCGTTGCATTGTTAAAGGCATCATTCCTGTCTCATTTTCCGCAGTTTCACGGTGGATTTATCCAGTGCTTACTGGACGCTCTTGAAACGGGAACCAGTGTTGGGTGCGTTTGCTGTCTTTCCTGACCGCAACCTCTCCCATACCCTACCCCCTTCATGCTTTCAGTTTTTTACGGCAGAATAATGGCTTTTAATGATTTGCCCTTTCTCGATTTCATATTCCTTAACCAAGACCCCACATTGTTATTTTTTCAGATCGCATTAACCGCCCCCCATATCTAAAAATAATGGGGTTTTCTTTGTTTTATATTTTTGTATCAGCTGTACATATATTCTCCCTGGCTACTACACTCTCGTAAAGAAAACAAATTATTAGAAGTTAACTCCCTGTAACCGTAGGATAAAACCTTGCAACGAAAAATAGCTGACGTTGGCCAAAAATGTGCCGCCTCTTTCTTTTCAGAGTTTTCTAGGGTAATCTCTCAGACGCCATTCGACAAGGTCGTCTCCGTCAACTGATTATAATCAGTTGACGGGAGGCGACCTTATCGAATGGCATCTGGGAGGTACATAAGGAAAAACTCTGAAAAGAAAGAGGCGGCCATTTTGGATGGGATCTAATAGGCGTAGCAGAGTTGGAAGGTCCTGACCTATCTATGTCAAGTCGCCTTCAAAAAAATCTTTGAAGCCGCTGATCGCAAAATCCCTTTTATGTCCTCCAACATCGCCCTAATCCGATCGGAAGCTGGACTAATGGCTTACCGCAATAAACGAAACGGTGATATATTACTCAACCCATAGGTACAACTTCGAACGGATTTAGGCGATTGTTAAGAATAAAAAAAATCTTAAACTAGAAAAAATTCATGAATGGTTTAGTCTAAAAACCAAGGCAACCTTAATGTAAAAACTTTTATGAATGCATAAAGCGAACACCTGAAACGACACCAGAAGACTAAACAAGCGGGATATTATGTTTTGTCATCGCAATGTTTACTTTCAAAAAATAACATTTGCCAATGTAAATTTACACAATTGAGCAATTTATGCTTTTACATAATAATTAATAATATAATTAGTTAAAGTTATAGAAATTGTTTCGTGCTAAATTACTTTAGAAATAAAATACTAACAATTTTAAAATATTGAGAAAAAAGTTACTTTGAAGAAACAATATATTAAATTTCAAGTTGTGTGCAGAATATTAAAAATTATAAAATTAAATTAGACTACATTTTCAAAAATGAGACATTTTATGTCTTGACTTAGGCTGATCAAAGATAGGTACAATGGTTTTAAACATTAAAAAAAAAAAAAAAAGGAGGGCGGGGATGGTCCAAACTAAATTTGGACGTCTGATAACCTTCATTTTAACATCAAATATTGTTGAATGGACCGCAACTATTCCGGTTTGAAATATAATTTCACGAGTTTATTGCTTCTATATTCAATTTCTTCTTGACTTGATTCATTTTTCTGTGTTTAATGAATCATTATCTTTCACATCCGTGAAATTTAAGGAATATTTCACATAGTTTGAATATCCATTATTTTTCTGCTAACGGAAGCATAAAACAACAATAATCTCTCTAAGGATAAAAATCCTGTTTAACCTTTTACCAAAAACTGTAAACTTAGTGCGGGTATTTTTATAATTTCACCGATGTCGTTTTAAACATGAACAAATAAAACAATAAAAAGTATTTGCGAAGTGTTAATACTGCTTTAGTATTAGCATTTATAAAACAAATAATTTTAAAAAGTTTTTTGTTTTGGTTTTCTATTTGCTCTCATGTAACAAAAAATCTTCCTGAAGAGTTACGTAACGATGGAAATAAGACCCACTACTCCATTATAAAATTGTAAAACTATAACACTATCAAAGACTTCCCCCCCCCCTCCCCCTTTTTACTAAAGTTTTACCTAATTTATGGTGCCCTAAAGCAATTCCAATTGATGCAAACTAACTATATCCAAAAAGCCGAACAACGAAATAAATATTATAAGAAAAAAATTTCTCTCATAATATTCTATATATTATAAATATAACATTGGAAATTAATATATAAATAATATTCCTTTATTTATATAAAATATATCTATCTATCACAGTGAGATATACACAAAAGCCTTCATAAATAAAACCATTCCGTTTTTACAGTAGTTTATTTTTAATTAAGAAAAACTAAAACCATCATTATACTAATACAGTAAGCATATTAATTAATTAAATTAAACAAATACATAAAATAACAAAATATGGATAAACGTAAGAAAGAAAAGGATGAAATGTGCTGCTTATATACACATTTTATCCACAAGTTATTTGAAACATCTTCTACACCTTAATTATCCATTTTAATTATCCCTCCGGTAGAATATATTAAAACCCAAATGGAGCTACACGCAAGAAAAAAAGTTTAAACTTTTTGAGCTTCAACAATAAATTTACGAAATATATTTAATATGTTTACATCCTTGGAAAAAAAATAATATATATATATATATATGGTCAGACTTTATACATTATAATATATGATATATATATATATATATAATATAGTATAATATAGTATATATATATATATATATATATATATATATATATATATATATATATATATATATATATCTAATATATATATATACATATATATATACATATTATATCCATCTATATATATTATTTAGTATATATTATATATATAATATATGGTCAGACTTTACATTAGGACAGGCATGTAATTAGAGAACTACAAATCCTACACTAAAACAAATGACATTTTTGTAATCAGTGGACAATTTTATTTCAGGAAATTTAATAAAAAAAATAGAAAAGTCTTACAATAAGATTTTCATATTTTTGATAATGTAAATAAATACATTACGAGAGTACGACAACTGCAATATGAGCGCCAGGGTAAACCGAAAAGATGGAACGAGCCGGGGTCTCTCGGCCTTACCGGGGGACGACGGCCCCTCTGTCGGCTTGAGCTCCCTAAAAAAATTATAAAAAAAATAAAACATTTTCTCCAGAACATGATAAAAAACAATTTTTGGCAACTCTGGCACTCCTTCTATTGCAGAAACGGAAATGGTGCAGTTGTCGTACTCTCGTAATATATTATTAAAAATATGAAAATCTTATTTTAAGACGTTTCTATTTTTTTATTACGTTTCCTGAACTAAAATTGTCCACTGATTACAAAAATGTCATTTGTTTTAGTGTAGGATTCGTAGTTCTCTAATTACGCGCCTGTCCTAAAGTAAAGTCTTACCTATATATATTATATTAAATTTTTGTAAAAATTTAACTGCATCAATTTCTACTTTAATATTCTTTTAAAACCACTCTAAGTTATATTCAACACTCATTGTGTACAAATAAATACTAAATCTTTACATCGAAATAAACGATGAATAGAAATAAAAGAAATCTAAAATAAATCAATTTAATATTATTTTCTTAAAAAAAATTGGTTCTCTTTATAGCAAATCAAATTTTTTGTTTTAAAATCTTCAAATAATAATTCTGAGATAGCATTACCAACCATTCCGATACTAATTTTTTTATTGCCCCTTGTTTAATAAAGGACCTATATATATATTATATATATAATATATATATATATATGATAATATATATACATATATTTAATAAAATATATATATATAATATATATATATATATATATATATATATATATTATATATATATATATATATAGTATATATATATACTTATTATATATATATATTATATATATCATAAGAGACCAACAAATGTATGTGGGGTCAAGAGAGCCATTTATAATAGCATACTATGCCAATTCTCATGTATGGAGTAGAGACATATATTAAGAAGAATGAAAGCAGAATAGAATCGGCAGAGATGAAAAATCCGATGAAAACACAATGGTGGGGAAAACTAGAAGAGGCAGAGTAAGAAACGTGAGGGTTAGAGAGGAAGAAGGTGTGGGGTCTACCCTATATAGAACGGACACAGCTAGATCGAGATGGTGGGGACATTTTTAAGAGGAGTGCGAAGAGAAGATGGAGCTGGATGCCGGAGGGGGGGGGGGAGACTAGAAAGAGATGAAAGGACTTGGGGAGGATTCTTTGAAAGGGCATGGACTTCCCACAATCCAGACCTTGATGGAACAGGGGGTGCCGTTAGATATGGGAAGATGGAGGACGACGCTGATCCGTTGACAGGCTGCATAGCCTACCAAGGAGGATATATATATATATATATATATAATAATATAATAATATATATATATAATATATATTATATATATATATATATATATATATATAGATACTATAATATTTATTATATATATTATATATTATTAAATTATAGATTATATATATATATATATATATATATATATATATATATATATATATATATATATATATATATATATATATATATATATATATATATATATAACCTTACGGGCGTCTTAGGTGCGAGAAAAATTGATAAAATTAGGAATGAACCCATTAGCGAGTTGTGTGATGTGAAAAAAATGCGTAAATGAGAGAATAAACGAGAGTATATTGAAATGGTTTGGTCATATGGAAAGGTTGGATGATAGTCGGTTGGTTAAGTGGATGTATAGTGGTGAGTGTACTGGGAATCGACCGGACTTGGGAGACCGAAAAGAGAAAAAAATAGGTTGAGTCAAGTAAAGAAATGCCTGAAGGAGAAGAATGCGAGTTTGTCAGAGGCGAGAAGAAAGGTGCATAATAGGAGTGAATGGCGGGGATTTGTGAGGGGTTTAGTTGTGGGCCTGACCCAGGGGAT
>JABUQX010051434.1:0-50000 GCA_015478945.1 Trachelipus rathkii | reverse complement strand
GCATTCCCATAAAGGTAGCTACACACACACCGATATATCTGTACATTTATACCTGAAGAGTACAGTACTACCACACAGTACAGGTATAACTCTTGGTCGGCTGTTCAGATTTATCTACCTTGGCTTCTACAGATGATGCTTTAAGGATATTTGAATCACTTTATCATACCTTTATATTGTGGCGTCTGGGGCAGGAGGCTGCCAGCCTCACCGACGATTCCTAAGCAGCCTCCGGGAAGAAACGCCTCTTCATCGTGACAACGCTCACTCTCTTCAACATCTAATCATATTCTTCAATTGAAGGTGGTTTTGAGACTTCACCTTACCCCTTCAAATTGGTGACCATCTGGAGTGACACGTGCCACTGTTGTGGCACAACGAACACCAACAAGCAGCCATGCCAAATTTGATTCCGAACACCCATCAAATCACTGAACATCCATCAAATTAAGTTTCTTCTGCTGGGCGCCACTCTGTTCGGTCATCCTGTGCCGCCTGTACCGTGTTTCTCACTGCAGGTGCGGACCAACTGTAAGAGTACAGAGTGGTCGAAGCCTTCTCAGTGACCTTAATGTGCGCACACCTAGCTCTCACCTGACAGCTGACCCGACATCATTTCAGGCCTGGAGAGCGGAGTGTGCTCGCGGCATTTTCACTTCATTATCCTGTGGCGTCTGGGGCAGGAGGCTTCTAGCCCCGATGACTCCTTAGCAGCCTCCGGGAAGAAACGCCTACTTTATCGTGACACCGCTCACCTCTCTTCAACATCTCATATTCCTTCAATTGAAGGTGGTTATTCAACTCCAGAATTTACTTCCCTTCAAAATTGGTGACCCTGGCAGAAATGAACAACCAGCCGAACATCCATCAAATTAAGGTTTCTTCTGCTGGGCGCCACTCTGTTCGGTCATCCTGTGCCGCCTGTACCGTACTCAAGCTTCTGCAGGTGCGGACCAACTGCCAGTAAGAGTACAGAGTGGTCGAAGCCTTCTCAGTGACCTTAATGTTGTCGCGGATTTTACTCTCACCTGACAGCTGACCCGACATCATTTCAGGACCGGAGAGCGGAGTGGTGCTCGCAGCATGTCACTGCGGGGGAGTCTGTTGGGCGTCTGGGGCAGGGGGCTGCTAGCCCTACTGAAGACTCCTAAGCAGCCTCCGGGAAGAAACGCCATTTCATCGTGACAACGCTCACTCACTTCAACATCTCATATTCTTCAATTGAAGGTGGTTATTCAACACCAGACTTTAACCCCTTCAATATAATTGCAAGTTGTTATATTTCTCTAAGTTTTTGAACTAATTTTGAATAACCCCTTTTTTCCCTTTAGATTTCACTTGCTACAAACATTTTCATTTCTATATATTTCTATAGATTCCTCCAAACATCCACGATGGCAATTTCGAAAATCAGCTGTCAAATTTATATGAAATACACGCTTGTCAATATGACAGATACACAATAACTGAGTGGTAAGCTGGAATGCTCCTTCACACGGGGTGGTATGCCTGTGCAATTCATTCAGGTGCAAATATATCGAATGAAAAACCAAATTGTTTCGGTTGACGGAACAGGACTAGAAAAACTAGCAGTTCTGACACCCACATTTTCAGGTATACTGTACATATGTAGCCACCTTAAGATTCTTTCTCTCACAAAGGCTTCTTTATATTTAAGAATTCATTGGGAAATACCGTATTTCAAAATAGTTACACAAAAATAATTACCAAAAGGTATCCTAGAGCACTGTAGTGTCGTCAGAATAAGGGAGTCATGAGGGAAAGTATTTATTGTATGTAGTCGTGGTTTCTGAGAGGAATAAACTTCCCTGTTTGAACTCAGTTTAATAACGAATAGTATTTGTACAACTAATACGAAGTAACCAAAAATATGTGAATCTCACTTTCAATTATATACAATTAAAAATAAATAATTTTAGGATGTAGCCCAAGTCAAACTATTTAAAGATCGACTAAATGACCTCCTCTAAGATAATCAGTAGGTTTGGGATGGGAGCTGAAATTAACTGTTCAAATTAAAAGAAGAGAATTTGAAGGCGAGTTCGCCAGATCTATTATTACTACTGGAAGAAAACTGTGTAGTTTATTCCTCTCATTAGAAACCACAAGCTATCCTCGCAAGTTCGAAGAAATCAGTAAGATAAGAAAATTGAATGTTTTAAAAATCTTTAATGGAGAATTCGATGTAGCAACTTGAATTTTAAAAACTGAGTTAGTTGTTAAACTTCAGAAGCTGGAAAATGAAAAAAATTTAATTCCCATATTATTAGAAGGAAAGACTCTTGCCGTATATATTTGGAAAGGAACAGAGATAAGAAAGGATACATTGTAAAGCTAAAGGAACGGTTAAAGGAGGTTTTTGGGAAGAATCATTTTAGTTTTTATGAAGAACTAATAAGAAAGACTTGGAAAGGCGTGCCTGGTGAAGAATTTGCGACTTATTCGAGACTGTTGGTTTTAAAGGCGAAACAGAAGTAATATTACTAAAAAGGACTTTCATTATCGGGATGCCTACGGCAATTGGTAAGAAACTGCCGTTGCTATCAGATGTTGAAATGTGTCATTTGTCAACGTTGATTTAAAAAGTTAACCTTAAAATTAAAAATTAAAAAAGAAAAATTTGATTTAAAGTTAGTTTCAGTAAGATACTATAATAGTGATGCTGCGGTATTAAGGAAAATGAAAGGAGAAATCGAAATAAATATTTTAACTCAAAGAATAGATAATTCAAGCAACGCTATTCGTAGAGAACTGAAATGTTATATTTGTAGTGGGAACATTTTTCAAGAATTATATACCATACGGCCCCCTGGTCTCAAGATCATAAATAGAAGCATGTCTGCTTTCTTTTCCGACTATATTTTCTCAGTCCAAATTGTTCCTTCCTTTCAAAATATTCCTGCCCTTCATTATCAGAATCACTATCACTCAAATCAATTTCTCTTTCTCTATTGAAGTCTTCTATCTCACTGCCATTCTTCGCCTCTACTCCAGAATCTTCATCTTTGACTATTTTACGTATATCAAGATTATGCCGAGAAATTCCATTAATTTTGAATTTATTAGTGTAATACGACCCTTCTTCCACCTTGATGTTCATCTTGCATCTCGTGGTGTTACCCATACTTTCTCTCGTACAACAAATTCAGTTTCTACCTCACTGTCACATAAAATCTCCATCTTAACCTCTGGGTGTTGCCACTTACGCTTAAATATAGATTTCCTAGGAACCATATCAATATTTAACCCTTATCTCGGTGACAAATTGTACCAAAACATTGCCTCTTCGGGGTTTATACCGCTTCTCTCTGCTATTCATTTGATCGTTCTATGATTACATTCTACAATTTCATTTCCGCTAGATCGATAAGCAGACCTATATCGTAACGAAATGTTCCACTTTCCACAAAAGTCTTGATCTGTTTTGAATGAAAATACCTCATAAACTAGGCCATTTTCAAAAAATAAACGCTTGTATCTTCTTTGAAATCATATGCCCCCCTCCTTCATTCGTAAGCTTTCTCTATTCTATATCGCAAATCTCCCAGGTCCACAAACTACTACAAACAAGAAGATTTTCCCTCGATAATGTGGTAAATATCCATTGCCAAATCGCTTCCGGTTCTTCTTACTCAATCTCTCCGAGTAGGGCTTTACAGGTGGTGTAATCAACTGGCATTCTTTTTCAATTTCGAACCATCTCGCTCTACCTCACTCTGGCTGATATCACCATCCCTTGCAAATACAATGATCTATCAATTCCCATATGATGTTCCTCATGTAGAGCTTTTGTTCTACGAGATCCACAAACACATGTCTCCCTTTTACCGATCTTCATCCATTTTTTACAAACCAGTGTCAACCGGTTTGCTTAATTCTGAATCGATGGAACAAATGTAACTTTCAAGATTATGTCATATTCCTTAATTAACTGCTTCAGAATATTTAATGGCCTCTTAATCAACATTTCTACACTCCCTTTAGATTTCACCCTTTGATATCCAGTAATAATCGAATTTACTCATTTCACAATGGTAAGCGAATCCGTCTTCACTTCATTATTATTTAATTTTCACTTCAGCGCCATATTTATCCTCTTCATTACTGCTCTAAATTTCAGCTTCGAATATGAGAACAGTGTGGTGTTTTCTCAACAACTTGAATCTTCCACTACATTTCTAAGCACCTAATCATTTCAAAACGTGTTCATATTGACTCATCCCAGCGATTTCCTTTTGCAATCTTTTTAATATAATTGCAAGCTATTCTCAACCATGCAGCAATAGGATAATGACTCTCTAATTTTCCGTAAATAGAAAAAAAAATTCGATCAACACTTCTTTCTCGTCCAATTGTGGTAATTCAATTCCCCTAGTAATGGCTAATTTCTTATCTCCAAGAATTATCTTTGGTCCTAAAATCTTTTCTTCTTTTTGTATTTATAGCATATAACTGCTCTTTTAGCACAATTTCTTTCAAAATGGGCCCACTACAATAACATTTCAGTTCTCTACGAATGCTGTTGCTCGAATTATCTATTTATTCTTTGAATTAAAATATGAAACCTACAATAAAATAATTATTTTAAAAAATTACAATATTACACTTCATTAATAAATAAATAAATAAAAAAAAAACTAAAATAATTTAAAAGTTTTTCCTTTTTTTCCTCAAAGTTTCTCAAAGTAGAAGGTAAAAAAAAGACATTTTTCTTGATCTTAACATCTATAATTAATATAATGACTTAATCGTCTCAAATTAAGTCGTCGTTAATGGCCAATTAAAGATCTCGTGAGTATAACTCCTTCCCAGAATCCAAATTTATCCACTTACATGACAACATTATGCTAAGTCACATAGTCGAACATGTACACGGATCACTATCCTTAATCTTCGTGTATAGAGTAAAATTTAAGATAGTCACCAAAACAAGTGGAATATGACATAAATGTCTATTAATTTATATATTTTTCATATTTTATAAAATCCATTTTTCCACATCGAATTCTCCATTAAAGGTTTATAGTACAACTTTAATTTTTATCTTGCTAATTTCTCCGAACCTGCGAGGATAGCTTGTGGTTTCTAATGAGAGTAATAAACTATATCGTTTTATTCCAGTAGTAGTAATAGATCTGGGAAACTCGCTTTCGAATTCTCTTCCCTTAAATTGAAAGTTAATTTCAGCTCTCATCCCAAACCTACCAATTACCTTTAGAGAAAGTCATAGAGTCGATCTTTAAATAAGTTGACTCAGGCTTCATCCTTAAATGAGCAACTGACAAATTGACTGTTTAAAGTCAATGCAGTTCACTTGATCCCGTCTTTACATTTAATCTTTCAATTAGTGAATTTTCTCTTTCTACAGATCCCTCCAAACTTTTTCTAATCTTCTCCTCTATATTTCTAAGCCATATGCTGAAGCACCTCACACTGATTGTGGCATCTGGCTCTTCAAAACTGGTTATATAAACAATAACTTCTTTGATTTTTGTTGGATAAACTTGACAACCCATAAAGGTATGAACTTTTCATTCATCAAAGTGTTCTTTAAACTATTTCATGTTGATTTACAAAAAAAAAACTGTTCTACTAATCGTAATGACAAAGTCACTACATTCAAGGATTATCCTTTGCTTAAAATACTTAATCTTCTAACTATCGTCATAGCTCTACTTGTTTTGATAAGGTAGAAAAAAAAGGAAATAAATACAACAAGGCTTAGATGTTGATGGAACAGATATGAAATCTATTTTGTCAACTTATAAATCACACACTTTCAAACATTCTCCAAGAATTTAGGTTCTAATGAACTTTAATATGAATTGTTCTATATAGTTTTTGGCGAGGGTATGCAGACCTTCATCCCTACACCCCAGTGCCGCTAACAGTACAAAAAATATCTAAATTACACGATTTTTAATTGAAAAAATAACTCACATGACTGTGTTTGTGACTCCACCAGTTTCTCCACACACGTCACACTTGCTGAATTGGTCGGTGCCGGGGTCTGATTTCCTTCTTCCAACATTCGAAGTACGGGTCCCAGAAGAACTTGGTGTTGGTGCTGTAGATACTGAAGGACGGCTTCCAGAACTACTTGCTGAAGTAGATACTGAAGTACTCATCCCACTACTGCAATTATTGCTTGTACTAACACTGATACTATTATTACAAGCGACAATTAAAGCAATAACAAAAATTATAATTCAATTATATATATATAACATATATATATATATTATATATATATATATATATAGTATATTATATATATATTATATATATATATATATATATTATAATAATATTATTATATATATAATATATATATTATATATATATTTATTATATAAACTTATATACTATATAATATTTATTATACTATATATATATATGAGCTCATATTATGACAAAATTCCAAAGGTTTAACCCTGAGAAACAACTTCATGTTGATACACTAGGAGCCTTGATAGAATCTTGGAGATGAAACAATTGGCTTGGTAATCATTGCTGAGACCAAACTTGGCTAGTTATCATTTGGCTGAGTGAGTTTATAGGCCAGGGGGAAAGTGGGGGGATACCCCTGGGTAAGTGTATAGTGGAAGTACGTAATAGTATTTGGGAAGTATGAGAAGTAATGGCTGGTGGAGCAGACAAGGCATAGTGGGCTTCAGATCCATTTGGTCTAGGAGGCAGTGGCTTAATCTAATAATAATAATAATAATAATAATAATAATAATAATAATAATAATAATAATAATAATATAATAATAATAATAATAATAATAATAATTAATAATTATAATTAATCATAAGAATAATAATACTTGAATTTTGTTAAAAAAATTGAAATGTTCATCTTTGTTTTCTTATACCGTATATATATATAAGGTATAACCTAGATTTATTTCTAGTAATAAAAGTATGAACTGTTTAAATATATATGGTAACGATGTATATGCATTGAACATAAAACAGAAAAGAAATATGTAATCGCATTTTTGAATGGACTAGTTGCTACTCCCTATATCACAAAGCACGATACTTTCACATTTACACTAAAATGCATGAAACTTTCACATTTATTTTCACTAAAATTCATGACACTCACATTTACACTAAAATTCATGACACCTTCACATTTACACACTAAAACGCATGGCACTTTCGCATTTACACTAAAATGTACGACGCACATTTACACTATAATTCATGACACCTTCACATTTACACACTAAAACGCATGGCACTTTCGCATTTACACTAAAATGTACGACGCACATTTACACTATAATTCATGACACCTTTACATTTATACTAAAATGTACAACACACACATTTACACAAATGCATGGCACTCACATTTACATTAAAACAAACGACTTTCACTAAAATATTTGACACTTTCATATTTACACTAAAACGCACGACAACTTTTCACAATCACAATAACACATTGAGCTAGTGGTAGTATCATCCCAATAATGTCTGGGATCTTTCTGAATATTCAGGTGAATTCCTATTTGATGAATCTCAGGAATCATTGACTTCAAAAGGTATTTATAAACACAAACAAAAGAATAATATAAAAAGTATGGTATCAAGTGTTGTAACGAGACATACTAGACTACAAGAATAGTGTGGTAACTTAACATACTGGAATACAGTAATAAAAGAATAACCACAGCCATAAGGGGAGTATCACTAGTTCTATAATAGACTCAACATTTACATTTGTACACATCAGAATTAGCAATAACAAGTCCGTTCAATAAAACCCGGAAAAAAACACCAAATAAAACTTGAATTACAAAAAAAAGCCCACTAAAAGTCACTGGTCTGGGTTTTTAAAAAAATGTTACTTTTTGCCAACAATATACAATAGAACGCCTGATAATATTTTATCTCGAGTCTTTTCACAAAGAAAAGTAAGCTAACATTATTCTTTGATAATTTATAAGTAATTGTAATAATAATAATAATAATAATAATAATAATAATAATAATAATAATAATAATAATAATAATAATAATAATAATAATAAACAATATAAAATATTTACCTTTATTCTAAATGGAGAAACAATTTCGGAGGCCATTTCCCCTAATTGATGTTTCTCTCTGTGGTGTTTCTTCCTCTTCCTTCCTCCCTCTTCTTTATCTCTATCCTTCTTCTTCTTCTTCCCTCCTTCACGATGCCTCCTTTCCCTCCTTGAGGTGCCCCCAGAGGGATCCTCTTCTGAAGGGAAGGATTCCGAGTGTGGAGAAGGAAGACTATCAGCTGACACATCCAGCGATGATGACACATTATTGTCAGTATTATTGTTAATAATATCATTGTTATTGTTATTATTATTATTATTATTATTATTATTATTATTATTATTATTATTATTATTATTATTATTATTATTATTATTATTATTATTATTATTATTGCTGTTTTTATCGGTTATGTTTCTGTTTATTTGGTTGGCACCGATGAGGCTGGGGGCCAAATGCCATGATAGAGGAGTAATGATGAATGCAAGGGATGAAGGGAGAATGTTAAACTGACAGAAGCACACGGATGAATCATAAACTTTGGTAGTTAATGAAGATGAACCTAAAAAATAATAATAATAATAATAATAATAATAATAATAATAATAATAATAATAATAATAATAATAATATTTATTTCATAATAATAATTTTTATTTCATCGTATCAAATCCTTAATAAATTTACATTACAGGAAAAAAGATTCAAAATTTAAATAATCGTATCAAATTACTCTACTAAATTTACATTACAGACAAAAAAATAACAATTTATAATACTATGTTTTTACTAAATTATTTAGTTCTTTTTTCTATATATTTGACCACAGCTAAA
This sequence comes from Trachelipus rathkii, assembly GCA_015478945.1. NCBI lineage: Eukaryota > Metazoa > Arthropoda > Malacostraca > Isopoda > Trachelipodidae > Trachelipus > Trachelipus rathkii. The sequence continues at coordinate 41,099 of JABUQX010051434.1, read as the reverse complement.
TAACATAGTGAAATCTAGCTAATCAAACAATAAAATACGTCTACAAAGTGATATTTTAATAATATAATAATAATAATAATAATAATTATAATAATAATAATAATAATAATAATAATAATAATAATAAAAATAATGGTGTAGGATTTTAAAATTCGAAATCTTCAATATTTTGTTCATAATGCGAATTTTGTATTTACGATCAAGCGTCTTATAATAACAGTTAAACTAGAAGACTAAGTAAATAGGAAAACAAAAATTTATGGTATTGCTTAAAGAGCTAAGGAATAAGATGGGGCAAAATAATTATGGCACTGAATTGGTAGGATAGTGAGAGTGAAGGTCGAAAAATAATACACATAACATAGTCCTTTAAAATAATAAAACTATTTAAGAAAAAAATCCTTTCCCTCCTAACCAATTATCTGGAATATATATATAATATTATTATATATATATATATATATATATATATGATATATTATATATATATATATATTATATAATTATTATATATATATATCTAATATATATATATATATATAAAGAAGATATATTGATTATATATATATATATTATAGTATATATATATATATATCCATTATCTAAAATTATATTTAGTATTATTAAAGAAAGTAATAACAAATTTATGCAAAATAATTACAATATTATAATATATATATATATATAATTATATTCTTTCTTCTTTCTTTCTTCACCTTTCCTCTTGGCTCCCCAAGAATTGGGGTAAGGTGCGTGCTACAAGCATCGGAAAAAGAAAAGCAGTAGGAGAAAGAATATGACAAACTCGAAAAGAAAGCCAGCCTTACGCCCCTCTGTACCATTAATTAGTGAGAGCTCGTCACAGACAGAAAATCCACTAAAAGCATCATGGGACCGCGACGGACCCTCCAACTATGGTAAATCGCAATGCGTAAGGGTTCATCCCTGGCCCCAGGTGGGCCACAACATGCCCAACAAAACCCCGCCATTCTATCCTCTCATGCACCTTTATTCCTCGCCTCCTGCCAAACATCACATTTCTCTCCCTTCAGACATTCGTTCACCGACTTAATCCACTTTTTCTCAGGTCTCCCAGCCGGTCGGTTCCCACACAACTCACCACTTAACATCCGCTTAACCAACCGTATAACCTATTCATACCTTTTCCAAACATATCGACCAAACCATCTCACATACTTTCATTTATTCTCTATTACTCCTTTCATTTCACACCACACCACTCTCTAATACGTTCATTCCTCTCTTTATCATTCTTCTCAACACCTAGCACACCCTAAGATTGTCCATCTGAACACATTGAACTTATAGATCTATACTTCTTATTCCAGACCCATAGTCTCACTACCATACAAATAACACAGGTATAACAACATGACCTCATGTAAGACCCTAGCCACTCCAAGAACTTTAAAGTCCTTTGCATTCAACCAACGATTTATTGCAACCAGCCCACCTTCCTGCCATTGCACGAACTTTCCTACTACAACTCTGCATCATCCGTTCCCACCTCTTAAACCATATACCCTAAATATTTAAACTCAACACTTGTTCTAAGCTGCTCACCATCTAACATAACTTCACACTGGGAGTGTGTTCCTCACTCACACCCATAACTTTACTCTTATCCAAGTTTACTTTCAAGCGCCTCCTTTTCACACACCCTGCCAAATGCTCTCAAACCAATCCTCTAAACTCTCTTCAGATTCGCGCAACACCAGAACCATCATCGCATATAACTAGGTAGGGCACCCTCACAACTCCCACTCCATTTCTCCACCATTCTACACATTTCCTGCCATGCCACCTGCAAATTCTTTCAATAACCCGCATCCCATATACAAATTGAATAACCAAGGAGACATAACAACAACCCTGGTCTTACTCCGCTTACTTAATCCTAACCAATCACCAATCTGACACCATTTAATTCTTACACAGCTTCACTATCGTCATACATACTTTGATTCCATTCAGAGCCTACCACCCAACACCATATATCACTAACACCTGCCATAACGCTTCCCTTTTAACCCATATAGCGCCTGTTGCAAATCCATAAAACCTAAAATACAATTTATTCTTCTTCTCCCTGAATTTTCTCAATCTATTGTTTCAATGTAAAGATTTGTCCACACATCCTCTACCACTCCTAGACGCACCTTGTTTTTCACCAACAGTCTCTCAGTCACATCGACGCACTCTTTCGACCAAAATACCAGCATGGTACCTTCCCTAAACACTCAATAAACTAATTCCCTCTATAATTTCTACAGTTCCCCCTTTTCTCCTTACCCTTATACAGGGTACTATTACGCGCTCTCCTCCAATCCCTTGGAACTATACCCTCCATAAACGCTTATTAACACAACTTCCAAATCCAATCAATCACCATCTCGCCTCCGCTCTGATCATATATACTAATATATATATATATATATATTATATAGTAATATATATATATATATATGATATATATATTATATATATATATATATATATAATATATTTATATATATATATATAATATTATATATATATACGGTCAAGCAAATACATCCTCAATATCATGCATAGTTTTGACATGAAATAACTTACATATAAAAAACTAAGTGTGAAAATGAGGAAGATGCATAAAAAAGTATCAAGAAGGGTCATGAAGGGTCATGGCAAGGTCAAGTGGGTCACATTATTGTGGCATTTTTTTCTTCCTTTTTCATAAAAGAAGACAACGAGAAACTATCAATAAAACAAATAAAAGCTAAACTAAAAAAAGAAACTTGAAAAGCTTGGGAATTAAAAGCAAGGAATAAAAAGCCAAGTCGTTACTGGGGCATAACGAACTGATGCAGAATAATAATAATAATAATAATAATAATAATAATAATAAAATAATAATAATAATAATAATAATAATAATAATAATAATAATAATAATAATAATAATAATAATAATAATAATAATAATTCTCTTTCAAACGGAATATTTGGACATAGTAAAATTCAATGGTGAAAATGATCTTTAATAAATAATAATAATAATAATAATAATAATAATAATAATAATAATAATAATAATAATAATAATAATAATAATAATAATAATAATAAAAATAATAATAATAATAATAAACTAGTTTCCCCTTCCTTAATCAATTAAATACTCATTTATCCATTATAAATAAATAAATCACACTAAAATCCCACTTCTCTAAGTCCGTTTCTATATAAGCTTTGTAAACGCGGCGTACTAGTCGTTATATTTGTGATAGTATAGATGGAGCAATTACTACTTATTAACCTATTTAAATGGCGTTAGAACGGCGTCAAAACCGCCGCATTCTCAGTTCCCTTATAGAAGGGGGTCTAAGCACTATATTAATAGTGAAACAGAAGTGAAACAGTATATATATTATCCCAAAAAAAACTTTACCCTTTTTTTTGTTCCCGTTTTTTATCTCAAAAATTATCATCTGAACAACTATAATTATGATTCACTATTTCAGTAAATAATAATAATAATAATAATAATAAATAATAATAATAATAATAATAATAATAATATTTGGTTATGTTATATATACTCTAAATCGGAGAGAGAATGCTTAGGGGAACATACGCGTTTCAGAATGCATAGAGAGGAAAAACTGCACTACTATTTACATCCATTCTTGCAATTATTTGTATTGACGTTTCCTGGTTCTTACCTGACGTGGAAGTTGAAGTAACAATAGCAGGAGGAGGGGGGGGAGGAGGAAGTAAAGGAGGAGTCACTTCCGGAGGAGACTCCTCTCTATTATCAGAAGATCCTTTTTTAAGGAGAGACTCTTCTCTACTATCAGAAGATCCTTTATTGACCATCTTAGATTCAATTTTTTCACTGGTTTTGTTGACAATTTCAGCATCTGAAGAAGACGATTCTAATGAAGATGAAAAAGGTTTATTAAGATCAGTTTTACGATCTTTCTCTGTTGGAGGTTTCAGTTCCGAACTAGATGGACTGTCAGTGCCTCCCTTACAGGTACGTGCTGACCGAATAGGAGCTCTAGACATAGTGAGTTGAGAAGATCCATTTGAGGCCGCTCCAAATTGAGTTGGCAAGACTTTTTCTTCTGATTTTTCTAGTTTTTCTACGTCTGATTTTGGCGAAGGTTCAATTTTAGGTGCAGCAGGTTCTACCTTTAGAGGCATAGCTCCTGATTTTGGATGAAAAGTTTCAACTTCACGACCAGAAGTTTCAGGCTTTAAAGAAATGCCTTCTGTTTTGCGAGGTAAAGTTTCTGCTTTGCGAGGTAAAACTTCTGTTTTGTGAGGTAAAACTTCTGTTTTGCGAGGTAAAACTTCTGTTTTGCGAGGTAAAACTTCTGTTTTGAGAGGTAGAACTTCTGTTTTGGGAGGTAGAACTTCTGCCTTGCGAGGTAGAACTTCTGCCTTGCGAGGTAGAACTTCTGCCTTGCGAGGTAGAATTTCTGCCTTACGAGGTAGAACTTCTGCCTTGCGAGGAAGAACTTCTGCCTTGCGAGGAAGAACTTCTGCTTTGCGAAGAACAACTTCTGCTTTGCGAGGTAGAACTTCTATTTTCCGAGGTAGAACTTCTGTTTCAGATGTGATATTCTCAGGTTTAATCAATGGAAGTTTCTTTTTCGCAGTATTAGAGTTATTTACTGTTTCAACTTTTAAGGAGACCTCAGCAGGAATGCTCTCTTGCTTAGGTGAAGTTACTTCTACTTTAAGCTGTGGACTATTGGGTTTCACTTTAGTTTCAGATTTTGAAACATCAGTTTTAGAAAGGGAAGAATTTTGATGTACACTACTAGTAGTAGTGGTAGTTATAGTGGCAGTAATAGTGGCAGCAGTTGTAGTAGTAGTTAAAGTAGTGGTGGTGGTGGTGGAAGTAGCAGTGGTAGTAGAAGGCGTAACCCTTGACTGAGATGGTGTCTCTTTAGCCACACATTTATTACCTTTTCTCGGAGTGTCTAAGGATCTCCTCCTCATCTTCTTTTTCTTCCCTCTTTTAGAGTCAGAGCTCATCCGTCTCTTAACGCCTCCTTTTGCCGTTCCAGGTTTTGATTGTAATTTCGACCTGGCTGATTGATTATTTTGAGAAGAACTATCACATCTTAGTTCTGATTCAGTAGAACGTTCCTGTTCATTCTAAAAAAATAAAATATGTATATAGGGGCCTACCTAATTAAAAATGTACAAAAATAAATAAATAAAATAGCCCTATCTCGAATATGGCTCACTTTCTGGTGATCTTTCGCAAGTGAAGGAGAGAACTTAGCTGGTTCTTTAATGATGCGTCTAAGTCGTCGTGGTGCTGATGTGTCTATTTCAGGTGCCTTGTCAGAATCAGAAGATTTACAACAATCTGAACACTGCCTGAAACATACACAAATTGTTATTACTAAAAATATTATTATAAAGCAATTTCTACATGTTTGGAATTAGCTCATGCAAGAGGGCTGTGCCAAAATGGTGACTGAGGGAAGGAAACATCATATATTTTTCGTTTTTACAACTAGGCATATTAAATATGACTTTACAGCAGAGACACCTCGATATATATATATTATATATATATATATATTATATATATATATATATATATATTTATGTATATATATAATATATATATTAAATATATATATATATATATATATATATATATATATATATATATATATATATATATATATATATATATATATATATATATATAATTTCAGGAAGAGCCACGTGTGCGATCGTGAAATCACAGCCCGACAGGTCTACATTGAGAAGATCCAAAGGGTTCAAGAGTTCTTCACCTCCTCCACCTGCCAACTCTCCGGAAGAAGCAGGTTCTCCTGGGCGAGCTTGCTCTCCCCACTGTCCGGGACAAATGTCCCGAGGTCCAGCAGGAACAGCCAAATATCAGAAAAATCAATACCATCAATGTACCATACACTCCAGTCATACCAAGGATTTTCACAAAAGAGAGGGAAAGGACCGGCTCTCCCCTCCCTACTAATATTAGCCGGAGACATAGAACTAAACCCGGGTCCCAGGGTCTGGACGTGCCCGATATGCCGCAGATTAGTCAGACGCAACTCTGTAAAATGTGCCCTGTGCCATAGCTGGATACATCGGGCCTGTACCCCTTTCGACACTCTACCAAATCCTGGACACAGCTGGAAGTGCCAAATCTGCACTCCACCCAGCACAATAACTCCCATCACCGACACAGTAAACATACTCCAACTTAACATCAACGGACTCAACAACAAGAGCAGAGAACTGGAAAACTTCATGAACACCCACAATATTCACATAGCAATAATACAGGAAGCACACCTACCTCCAAATACCTCAAAACCTACTTTCTATAAATACGATTCAATATACAAGGAAACAGACCCACCGCAACACACTTTATTAACCCTGATACACAAGTCCATAACATACTCCAACACCTCTACACAAACAGCAACATTAATAAATAACAACAATATAAAAACAATCAATCACAATCAACTTAAACAACAAACCTTACAACATCATAAACACATACATCCCGCACCAAACTGAACTAAACTCAGATCATCTACCATACAAAAGCAAAAAACATAAGTACTCGACAAAAACATATACCAATTACAAAAAAGCAGACTGGACAAATTAAACCAAAACATAGACCAACACCTCAAACCATCACAAATCTGACAGAAACACTCTAAACAAAGCCATAAACCATATCACCCATACTATAATAAAAGCTGCCAACAAATACATACCTAAAGGATACATAAAAGAATACAACCCTACACTAACCCTTGAAATAGAAACACGTATCAAACAAAGGAACAAACTCAAAAGAAAACACTCCCAAACAATATTCAAAATAACACTCAAATAACAAACCTCAACACGCAAATCACCGAACTCATTAAAACCCACAACACAACAAACTTCCAAAAACACCTAACAAAGAACATCAACAACACCAACAGCACCAGAATGTGGAAGACAATAAAAACATTACACAACTCAAAAAACACAACACCAGAAACACACGAATCCATAATCAATCCTAATAACCAACAACCTCTAACACCCAAACAACATAACAAAAAATTAGCCAAACACTTCGCCAAACAAAGTAACAAACCTACTCTACAACAAAACAGGAAAACGATCAAAAAGATCAAGAAAATCAAAAAAACACAACACAACACACAACCAATAACCCTAGCAGACACAAAAAATCAAAAAACTTAAAAACTCGCCAGCAACTGACCCAGACAACCTATCACAAAAAATAATAAATATCTCACACTCATCTTCAATAAATCCCTACAACTAAACTACATCCCACAAAAATGAAAAAAAAGCAATAATAATACCCAAGTTAAAGCAAGGAAAAGACCCTAACGACCCAGCCTCATACCCGCCCAATATCATTACTATCCACACTCAGCAAACTACTTGAAAGACTCATCCTGAATATAATAAACCCACGCATACCCAACATACCTTTCCAACACGGATACAAACAACAACACTCAACCACTACAGCCCTCACAAACATCATCCAACCCATAGTCAATGGCCTAAACAAAAAACCCTATCACAAAACAATACTAATAGCAATAGATATAAACAAAGCTTTTGACACAGTACCTAGGCACAACCTAATAGAAAAGATCATCAACACACAGATACCAAACAAAAAAAATGGATAGCCAACTTTCTTTCAGGAAGAACGGCCACTGTCAAACACGGAAACAGAATCAAAAACAGTTCACATACAAACACGGAGTAACCGCCAAGGAGGCTATACTAATCCCCACACTCTTTCAATCTATAACACATCAGACCTACCAACACCCACCACAACAAACACAAACGTCACAACATACGCTGACGACATTACAATAGCAACCACCCACCAAAACCTAGAAACAGCCACACTACTAACATAAGAATACTTAAAAACAATTACAAACCTGGTTAAACAACAGAATGACTGCATCTCAAAAAAAGTCTTCTGTGACTCTTATCACTACGGACAAACATTTAGCTATCTCACACCCCAATATCCTACTAAACAATACTCCAATACCACTAAACAAAACACCAAAAATACTAGGTTTAACCATAGACACACATCTAATATTCTTAAAGCACACCCAAAACACCATATTAACAGCGAACATAAAATTAAACATCCTAAAAATAATAGCAAACTCAAACATAAACAATAATAAAGACCTAGCAACAACCACCTACAAACAATTCATCAGACCTACACTCAACTATGCATCAAGCATATGGCTCTTACATTTATCGAACACCAACTTAAATAATTTACAACATTTTAAAATAGAGCTCTCAGAATCATTACACACTTCACAACTACAACCCCACAACAACACCTACACAATGAAACACATTTTTCCCATACAAACACACCTAGAAATGATAGGAACACAATAATTCGCAAAAACTACATCACCTACTCATCCTTGCCATACATATCTATCAAACCCAACAATACAGCGTCTAAAAATTCCTAAATCCTCCACAGCAAACTACTACAAAGAAATTCTAAACACTATCCCACCTCAACCACGAAATACAACATTAAACAAACACATCCACACTATCCTAACCGGAAGATACCTAGCAAACCGAACAAACAACAAAATAATAAACAACAATCCACCACAGATCGCAAAGGAAAATGACACTCACTCCATAACAATGTAAGCAAACTTAGCCAAACTGAGGTGCGGCCATCATCCAGGAATACAGGGCCAGATTCAAAATCGGAGGAGCTCAATCATCCAAAGCTAGATATATTTTAACAATAGACTAAAATATCTACCTGGGAGCAAGAATTAAAACTCTACTGCGAACACGTTGGTGGCGCTGGTTTGGGATAGCCGGCCTTAAAGTTCGATTTCCTGTGGTCCCCCCGTGTTACCCCCTGCATAGGGGATAAAGCAAGTTAAAAGGTAGTTTTTTATAAAAAAAAAAAAATTTATAAAAAAAAAAAACAAACGAACAAATCAAGAATTAAAATTCAACGAAATAATAATAACAATATTGAACGCCTCGTGGCGTAGGAGGTTGACTCGCCGACTCTCATACGAGAGGACGCTGGTTCAATCCTCCGCGTAGCCAGTAGGAGTTTTATCTATCTGGGGGCAAGAATTAAAACTCGACTGTGAACTACTCTAGGTAATTGCTACCTAGGATCTTGAATAAGGATCGAACCCTGGCCCTATTACCTTACTACTCAGTCATGCTACTTCAATTATTACTCAATTAAACATTAACAATATGTTAATAATCAAATCTTGTTAAGAACTATTATTTAATATTAAATAATCTCTCTTATAATTATAAATAATACCAATTTATGCAAAATTTAATACCAATCTAATAATACCACACAAGTATGAATGTCCATGACACTTGAACTAATGGCACCTCCAATTGTTCCACCTGTACTTTGGCTAGTATTTGAACAAGTAGAAGCTTTGTTAGATATGAAGTGACTGTAAATTTTGATAACAACCTTTCATTATATATATATATTATAATATATATATATATATATATATATATATATATATATATATATATGTATATATATATATATATATATATATATATATATATATCTATATATATATATATATATATATATATATATATATATATATATATATTCTATATATTTTTATATAAAATATATATATATATATATATATATATATACTTCTAACTCATTTCTATATATATATATATATATACTGCCATCTTCTATAATCTTGTAAAAATATATATGGGCAAAGAATTAATAAAATTAATACAAATATAATAATAAAAGCATTCAGGACTACATAAAAAAATTAATAAAATATTAAGAGTTCCACCTGATAAAGCTGGTAAATTTCAGACATCATTTTGGCTGCAGCTTTAGTAATCAACCTTCTTTCATTACCAACTACTACTCCTCCTAGTCCAGTGACAGCAGAAGCATCAACATCAACATAAGGAGGATTGTGAAGAGCAGCAACAACTGGAGGAAGTCTCAACGGACGCCCTGCCAATCCCTTTAAAAGGTCGTGCATTTCTAGTGCTTTATTTAATAAATCTGTACTTTCTGATTCGAGGTGTGTGGAATCCTTCTTTAATCTGCCATACCTTTATATATATATATATATATATATATATATATATATATATATATTTTCTCTCCCATATATATATATATATATATATATATATATATATATATATACTTACTATATATATATATATATATATATATATATATATATATATATATATATATATATATATATATATATATATATATATATATATATATATATATATATATATATCATACTTTTTTCCCCCAAGACGACCTGCATCAGAAAAGAAAAGTAGAAAAATATAGCATAAGTCGAAAAGAAAGCCCAGCCTTACCGCCCCCTCTATACCTCTTAGTGAGAACTCGTCGAAGTCAGAAAATCCACCCTAGAGGCATCGACGGACCCTCACTATGGCATATCGTCAGCGTAGGGTTCATCCCTAGGCCCAGGTGGGCCACAACCATATCCCCCTAACAAAACCCTGCCATTCACTCCTATTATGCATCTTTCTTCTCGCCTCTACCAAACTCACATTTCTCTCCTCCAGACATTCCTTTACTGACTCAATCCACTTTTTCTTCGGTCTCCCAGCCGGTCGATTCCCAACACACTCGCCACTATACATCAGCTTAACCAACCGCCTATAATTCATCCTTTCCACATGAATAAACCATCTCAATGTACTTTCATTTATTCTCTCATTTATCCTTTTCTTCACATCACACAACACTCTAATACATTCATTCCTCATTTTATCAATTTTTCTCACACCTAACACGCCCCTAAGATTGTCCATCTAAACACATTGTACTTCAGATCTATACCTCTTATTACAGACCATAGTCTCACTACTATACATTAACACAGGTAACAACATACCCTTATGTAAGCCTAGCGCACTCAAGACTTAGTCCCTTTACATCCACCAAGGATTTAGTACAGCCACCTTGCCATTCACAACTTTCCTACTACACTCTGCATAATCCGTTCCCTTTTCATCCAACATTTATCCTAAATATTTATACTCGACACTGTTCCAGCTGCTCACCATCTAACATAACTTCACACTGAGGACTGTCTTCACTCTCGACCATAGCCTTACTATTATCAACGTTTACTTTCAAAATCCTCCTTTTACACACCCTGCCAAATCTCTCTACCAATCCCCTCAAACTCTCTTCAGATTCGCCACACAAAACCAAATCATTTTTATATTATAGGTAGGGCACCCTCCTCTCTTCCATTTTCCATCATTCTAAAACCAAACCCTGCCACCCCGCCTCTAATTCTTTCATAACCCCATCCATATACAAATTGAATAACCAAGAAGACATAACATCCCTGCCTCACTCCGCTATTAATATTAAACCAATCACTTTCGACTCCATTTATTCTTACACACGCTTCACTATCCTCATACATACTTTTGATTCCATTCAGAAGCTTATCACCAACACCATATATCACTAACGTCTGCCATAGAACTTCCTTATTAATCTTATCATACGCCTGTTGCAAATCTATAAAACCTAAATACAATTTATTGTTCTTCTCCCTCATTTTCTCAATCATTTGTTTCAATGTAAAGATTTGATCCAAACATCTTCTACCACTTCTAAACGCACCTTCTTCTTCACCAATCAGTCCTTCAGTCCCTCGACGCACTCTTTCGACCAAAATACCAGCATATATCTTCCCTACAACACTCAACTAATTCCTCTATAATTCCTACAGTTACCCTTATCCCCTTACCCTTATATAAGAGTGCTATTACCGTTCTCCAATCCCTCAGAACTATACCCTCCATAAACACTTTATTACACAATTTTCAAATATAATCAATCACTATCTCGCCTCCGTTCTTGATCATTTCACCAGTAATTTCATCTATGCCAGCAGATTTACCATTCTTCAACTTTCTCACTCTACCCATTACCTCCTCCTTACTAATGACCTCATCCCCAAAATACCTATTCCTCTTTGCTCCATCAAATCCACAAACATTTACTATCACCTCTTCATTACTGTGAAATGTTATGCAGATTTTCGAAGTGTTCCCTCCACATTCCTCTCACTTCCATTTCATCAGTTACAAAAGCACCATCCCTATTCATTATTCTAAACAGATTCCCCTTAATTTCATTCTTAACCTTTCGCGCTTCCTTCCAGAAGAACTTCCTATTCCCTTGTAAGTCCCCATTCATCCTCCTTCCAAACTATTCATTTTCATCTCTTTTCCTCCCTATGTATTTCCATACACTCTTCTTTTTTCCTCCTTATAGAATTCCAAACATCTTTCTTTTGAAGGACCTCATCATTTGGCTTTTAATACATTTCAACCACACTTCTTTTTACTTTTAACCGCTTGCATCACCTCTTCATTACAACATTCACTGTTACTTTCTACTTTAGCACATTCACATACTTCTTTTGCACTGCTAACAACCGATTCCTTCATTTGCTTCCAGATTTGTTCAGTTTAATCTTATTCACATTCAACTGATATATTTGCAAGCGCTCTTAAATACTTATCCTTATTAACTTAACTTCTCACTCTTAATTCTACCCACTTCCTTCCTTATCACCTTCCTCTCCATCAAGCCCCCACTAACTTAATTTTACATAAAACAACATAATGATCTGATAATCCCATTCCTAACCCCCTCACTGATTTAACATCCAACACATACTTCAACATCTCCTTCACCAACGCATAATCAATCATACTTTTTACTTCGATACCGTCTCTACCTACACCAACTCTAGTATACTTATGAATACTCTTGTGCTTAAAGAAAGTATTACTTACACACACCTCTCTCTTCACAGAAATCAATCACCTTCCTATCATTCTCATTTTCTCCCGACACCCCAAAGCCACCTATTATACCATCCCCTTTTTGATCACCTATCCAACCATTTAGGTCACCCAACACAATCAATCTGAAGCTCCTACTCACCCTATCCAAAACATCATTCAGATTATCCCAGAAAATAGCACGCTCTTCAACATTACCCTCAGAAGGACCATATGTCACAACTACACATACCTTAACCTTTTCAAAATTAAATTTAACCATTAGAATTCTAGTACTCACACACACGTTGTTGTAGTTGTCGTTGTTGTGGTGGTGGTGGTGGTGGTGGTGGTTATGGTGGTGCAAACAAAATTCTATTAATATACACGTCAGAAAAATTTAATCGTAACATAAATCTATTATGTATATTAAAAATATTCTATTGAATATTCAGTTCCTAAAGAAACGAAAATATTGTGCTACTATTTCGAAGATTCAGACAAGACTTGGGCTAGACTTTTAGGTGTTATGGACCATAGTGTGTAAAAATGGTGATGATGGATGGAGTCCAGTTGAGGGCAATAAACGAAGATGTGGTGACAGATTGCGGGGTGTGAGGATGGCAAAATTTGTAGGTGAGGGATGATTCTGTGATGTGTAGTGACTGAGCGTAATATTGGTGTGGCCAATGCCAAGGCTTGCGAGGATCATCTCCTGCAAGCGATTTCGTCGGTAAAAGGAAAACCACCCATCAATGTTTGGCTTTATATTTCTAAGTTTCGCCCTTCGCTGATCACTCGCCCTGCACTCCTGCCAGTAAAACCAGACGCCTTGTCGGAGAGCAGGGTAATAATCAGTTTTTGGAAGGTGACCTTGTTGAATGGCGTCCGGAAGGTACCTAAAACAGATATGGAAAGAGGAGGAGGCCACTCTGGGCTCTCTCTCTGTCAGCGGTTTCATTGCAAGTGACCCCTACGTGAGAGCGAGTCCAACAGTGTAATTCGTTTCTTAAGAGAGTGGAGCAGCCGAAGAAATTGTTGTACAGCAGATACCATTGTGCTTTTAGGGTAGGGGGCTTTGAGCACCTAGAGAGAGCTGAGCGAATCCGAATAAATGACATAAGGGTGGTCTTGGTTAAGGAATAAAATTTGAGAAAGGGCTATCATTATAGCATTAGTTCTGCAGTGAAAATTAAAGCATGAGGGGGATGATATGGAAGAGGTTGTGGTCGGGAAAGATAGCAGAAGAGCCCAGGCCGTTCCCTGTTTTAGAGCCTTCGGTACTCGGTTAACACTGGAGCCTCTCCCGCGCGAACTGCAGAGGGAGATAAGAATGATGCCTTTAACAAGGCGGTGGGGTGGATGGATTTGGATAGGTTAGAACCAGGCAGATGATGGGAGCAGGAAATAGCCAAGGTGTGTAACCTTCATCGCAAGAGTACGGCAGCACCTTTTGCAAAGGGATATTGAGAAAGCTAAGAATGCTACAAACCGTGTTTGCAAATGGCCAGCGAGGAGGATTCTGAGGTACCTGTCGCAAAATAGGGGGTAGTGCAAACGGTATTGGGGCTTGAAAGCGAAGATAACTTTTGCACATGATATATATATCCTTTGCAGAGAGAACTTCATCACATTGTCTTCATTCAACTACAAGGCTCACCTGGGAGGACAATCGGAAGGCTGCTCTGAATATACGGATCGCCTTGTTTTGGGCATGATCTAACACGTATAGTAAATAATCCCTCCAGCTGAGAAAGCTTCCCGAAAGTCATGGTCTACTGTTAACAAGGGATCTGCGGTTGAACGATTTTTGAAGAAGCCAAACTGAAAGTTTGAAAAAGCATAGAGACTCTCCAGAACAGGAAAAAGCGTACTTTTTTCTTCATTAATTTGCTAGTATGACAGGTCAGCGAGATTGGTCTTTAGTTGTCCAACTTCGGATCTTTCTCTGGATTGGGAATAGGGATTACAAAAGCTGTTGTCCAAACACATAGAAAAGAGGATTCGATCCAGATCCTGTTATACAGATCTAGCAGGAACGCTGATGCAGATAAGTGACTGTGAAGTAGCATTATGCACGACATGATGTCTGGGCCAGGGGTTATAGTATGATCTTACCCTTATGCTGTTGAAAAGTCTGACAATACTGTGTTAATTCTTAATTTTGAAATAAATTCAAAGAAAATAATAATAATAAAACTAATTCTTAAAGATAACTTACTTATTTCTTAAGGCGGTTTCTTCCTTCATAAGGTTCTCATTCTCCTTTAATAAGTTATCCAATTTAGACTTCATTTCCTGAAGTCTTGTGGTTCTATCCAAATAGTAGCTGATGAACTCGACGCTGCAATAATAATAATAATAATAATAATAATAATAATAATAATAATAATAATAATAATAATAATAATAATAATAATAATAATAATAATAATAATAATAATAATAATAATAATAATAATAATAATAATAATATCAAACAAATAAATGAATAATGTGTACAAAATGAAAATTCTTTCTTTTTCTATTCCATTATTGTATCTTCTTGCTTCAATTCCCAGAAGCATACTATATGTCTGTCAGGGCAACCAGAATAAGTCTGGGAGTGAAGTTTCTCGAATGAAAAACGCTTAACATCACCACCGATTTGCTATGCCTATCGTGTCAACCCTTCTCTTTTATCTCAACTGGTTTCAATAATCAACAGTTTAAAATATATGACTTCAACTGTACCTTTAAAGTTTATTAAAGCAACCAATAATTTGCTGTGTGCTTCCAGAACTTAAAAAAAAAAAAAAAACTAACATAGCTACTAATTTTCTACCTTTTCGTTTCTTACATATAAACAAATTAATGGATACATTATGGCACAACCCTGGTATAACGGTAGAATCATTGACTCACACATTTGAAGACGCAATTTTTGATCCCCCACGACAATCCTTTGAAGAAACTTCGTAAAATTTCCCCTCCTCCAATAAGGTAATGTCCGAGGGATGCGAACTTAAAAAAATAAATAAATCACATTTCGAAACATTCCTAGACAATTTAAATAAAAATATGCAAACATGTCAGGACTGACATGTCTGTAAATCGAGCTGATAAAAAAACATATGTCTTCTCTACTTCTTTCACAAAGTTCAAAGGCCTCTACTTTGTTTATGAACCATTGATACCCTGGTTCCTGTTTTTCTTGCGAGTGCCACAATGGCTTTTTATTCTTACATCATAAATGGCAACACTAGCGATTATTTTACATGGTTCTAAACATATTTTACCAAATCATCAATTTATCTAGACAAATCTTTGATAATTTTTAATCAAATCAATGATTATTCCCTCATAAATTATTGATATTGTAGGTTTTATCTTTTTTTAAAAATTTAAAAAATAAAAAAAAAAAAAAAAAAAAAAACTTGTATCCAAGAAGCTGGTCGTTATTCCCTCATAAATTATTGATATTGTAGGTTTATCTTTTTTTTTTTTTTTTTATAATTTTTTTTAAACTTAAAATGCAAAAAAAAAAAAAAATAAACTTGTATCCAAGAAGTAAAATATACGCAAAAATCTCCCTAATAAAATATTTATCTAACTCTGTTCTATACCTTCCTCTTTCCCCCATTTACGCCTTCCCAAGAAGAAAAATAAATCCATTAATAAAAAAAATTTAAAGATACAAACTAATTAGCTAAAGGTTAAAATAATGTTTCATACATAAACCAGCAAAAAAAAAATAAATAAATAAATAAATTTCATGACTTTATAAAAAACAACTCACTTAAAAGCTGGAGATATGTGCCACTTTTTACGGATATCACCAATGCTTTGCACCTCTTGCACTTGTGATTCTGTCTCAATACCCATTAGTTTGGTCTTGTTGATAAGAGATCGGAAAAACGACGCAGATGTCGATAAAGGTCTCGGCATTTTCTGAGTTGGAACTAAATTAAAATATATTATTATTATTATTATTATTATTATTATTATTATTATTATTATTATTATTATTATTATATTATTATTATTATTTTTTTTTTTTTTTGCCCCTTAACCTCGAAACCAGGAATTAAACCAAGGTCACCTTTAAAACTGAAAAATAAAATGTAAAGAACAATGTAGCTATATGTTTAGATATTACTCTAAATTATTTTCAAATGACAAGTAAAACTTATATTCTCTTTCATTAATTATCAAAGTTGGTCTTAATTTAAAACAAAATTAATAACCATTTATTTATAAGTAATGAGGAGAAACAAAAACTTACACCAAGGTGTAGGTCGATTCGCTTTTGTAAACATATATTTCTCTCTATACTTGACAAGTTTCCTTTGTAACCTATCCTGAGTTCTAACTTTCATTTAGTTTTTCTTCTCTGACTTTCTTCAGCTTAACTGTCATACCAAGCCAATTCTTTTTCTTCGGTCTCTTGAAATTAATTATCATAAAGTTTTATATAAAATTTATAAAATATTTATTAAATTATAAAAAAACAAAGATTATATAAACCTTACAGCTATTCGGTTAATCACTAAATATATCAATAAGGTACCTAAATAATAAATAGCTAAAATAATAATTATTATATAATAATATTTAACATGGGGAACTAAATCAATCATACAAAACCATTATCATTAGTCTTTTTGATAAAATGAAATGAGAGACAATCTTCTAAAAATATCATATATACATATAAAAATAAGGAACCGGGACAAACAAATTATCACGACCAATATAACTAGTAATAACAAATAGGAAAAGAGAATAAAAACTAACTAATAATATATTAGAAGTTAAATGCGAAAACCAGTAATAATAACTAAAATATATAAAACACCATGCAAGCAGTATTAATAGGAAAAAAGTATAAAAAAAAGAAATATTATATTATTATATATATATTTGTTAAAAAAATAATGTCACATTCATAAATTCTTACATGCCAATACACATACCTCATTAGATTCTCGATCAGTGGTGCAATTACATATAGCATAATAAGATCTGCCGATCTGCTTCTTCCGATGATAACCTTCAGACAAAATCTCTCTTGGCACGAAAAAATTACAAGACCAATTATGTCATTTTATTGTTGTATATTTATGGATTTCATAGGGTCAAATATAAATAGATACACAAAGGTTTCAAGTTTAATCTTTTTTGTCTTTTCCATTCCTACGCTCCACTATCTTTCCTTATCATAAACAGAGGCTACAACCTTGTAACAAATGAATCAGAAGATTAGAAGATAATAAATTTAATTCGTTTTGACGACCATCTTATTGAAAAAAACGTAAAGTAACATTTTAATTTAATCAAATGTTTAAATAATAATAATAATAAAATAATAATAATAATAATAATAATAATAATAATAAAATATAATAATAATAATAATAATAATAATAATAATAATAATAATAATAATAATAATAATAATAATAATAATAATAATAATAATAATAATAATAATAAAACGTTTTAATTATCTATATATATATATATATATATATATATATATATATATAATATATATATATATATATATATATATATATATATTATATAATAAAGGTCTTTAAAATAGGAGTGGTCTGAACAAGCTTGTTTAGGGCTCCATGTTTTAAACTTTATAAGATAGTGTAGGTACGGTATATGATAGATTGGAATGAGCTGCATATGAATCTGAATGAAATAATGGGAATATTACTTTTTGCCGACGATTCTGTGTTGATTGCCGATACAAAGGAAAAACTGCGTGATTTGGTGCTTGAGTCTGAAAAAGTAGATCAAGGGAAAGAACTAAAAATTAATTCAGCTAAAAGTAAAGTGATGACAATTAGTGCAAAACCCAAAGGAGACGATTGTCAATCTGGGTTGGATATCATAAAGGTGAATGGGGAAAGCCTAGCAGAAACAACAGTTTTTAGATATTATGATCTATTATTTGGCGATTTTGGAGCATGAAAGAAGAGAACCATAGTTGCTGCAGGGGAAAAGAGTATTAAGCACCCTTAGAATTATGGAAAATGGAAAGTTAACACGAATAAAAATGAATTGTTCGGGGTATATTTGTTCCCACTGTTCTGTATGGATGTGAGACGTGCATTAAACACTAAATGGAAAAAAAAGAGTTAGTTTTAAAATAAAGGTTTACAATATTTGAATAGAAAGAGTAATTAGAATTAAAATGTAGCATAAGATATGCCGTAAGGAGAATCGTCTGATGAAAGATGGGCAAATCAAGGAAATTACTAAGATTATGCACGGCTTATAATGAATGATAATAAATTGACTAAGAAGGTTTTTAAATGGTAGGCAATAGGAGAAGGGCAAACCCAAATGGAGGTGGTTGATGATAAACACCTACTTAATAGCAAAGAGGCATTTAGTATGATGAAGAAATGAGATAACGCGAACAGATACTTGAGGAAGGGAATATCTTTCATTGAATATCCGTCAAGTTGGCATTAACTGACCAACTGAACATATCAAATAAGCCAACAGCATTCCCTCGATCGGCAACTGACACCACCCTGCATTTATGCGGGACCTTATAAACATAATAAAATAAATATAAATATTATATATATATAAATATAATATATAAATAATATATATATATATATATTATAGATATTATATCATAATATTATATAATATATATATATATATATATATATTAATATATATATAATAATAATATATATCTCTTCTTCTTCATCTTTAATATTTTCAAGAAGGAGTAAAAATAGCAAAAAAAATCGGAAAAGAAAGCATAAAAACATGACAAAGTCGAAAGAAAGCCCAGGCCTTACCGCCCCCTCTGTTACCATTAATTAGTGAAAATCGTCCAGTCAGAAAATCACCCTAAGCTTCATGGACAGCCGATGACCTCACTAGTGGGTATACTCAATGTAAGCTCATCCCTGGCCCAGGTGGGCCACACAACCATACCCCTCACAATCCAAACGCCTAGTGATACACCTTTCTTCTCCTCTACCAATCCATTTCTCTCTTCAAAAACATCTTACTATTAATCCACTTTTTCTTCTGTCTAAACACCGTCGCTTCCCAACAACTCGGCCACTATACATCCGGCTAACCACGACAATCATCATCCTTTCCCATGATACCAAACCACTTCAACATACCCCTCTATTATTCTCTCATTTACCCCTTTCTTCACACCATACAACTCTCTAATACGTCATTCCTCATTTTACTCAATTCTTCTCACACCTAGCACACCCTAGTTGAACTTTATGTTAGTCTGTACTTCTTATCCAACCATAGTCTCATACGTAACAAGAACACAGGTAACAACATTACCCTCATGGTAGACCCTAGCGCACTAAAACTTAGTTCCCTTACATTCACCAACGATTTATGCCACAGGCCCACTCCCTCCCTGCCCATTCCAACATCTTTCCTAACTACACTCGCATCGTCCTTCCCTTCTCACAAACATATACCCTAAATATTTAAACTTAGACATTTTCCAGTGCTCACCATCTAACATAACTTCACCATGATGACTGTCCTCACTCACAACATAACTTTACTTTTATCCACGTTTACCTTCAAGCCCCTCCTTTTACACACCCTGCCAAAACTTTTACCAATCATCTCAAACTCTTTCAGAGCGCCACACAGAACCAAATCATCCAGCATATAATAGTAGGTCCACCTCCACTCACTCCATCTCCATCATCTAACACCATTCTCCATCCCACCTCGAATTCTTTTCATAACCCCATATATATATATACTATATATATATATATAATATATAAATAATATATATATATATATAATAATATATATTATATAATATATAATATAATATATATATAATATACAAATATATACAAAAGCATATATATCATATATAATACGTATGTTATAATAATATATACGTTATATATATATTATATAATATATATATATATATTATATATATATATATATATAATAATATATATATTATATATATATTATATATATTATATATAATATATATATACTATATAAAATGAAAAAAAATACAAATAAAATAATAATAAAAAAACTTCAATTAGGATTAGTGGAGCACCAAAATTTCCACACCATACCAAGAGTGAGCGCGCCGATCACCGCACCGCCCCGCATCTTAATACTGAGAGTCTACCAAAACTACACCAATGCTAGATTCTACCAAAACTGCCACAGTACCGCACCCTGTGATGGATCAACTCTACTTTCAAACTACAAAATTATTTCCTTTCCACTAATAATATAGAATATAAAATAACCAGCTTAATAACATGGATAAACGAATTTGATTTTAAAGAAAATAATCTAGTTTCAAAAGTATGATTAAAAAAAAAAAAAAAAAACATTCCAAAACTTTATTTGGTAACATTGAAAATAAAGCAAATAAGTTATTAGTCAAATTAAAAAAAAAATAAGAAAACATATATATTATAATTATATATATATATATATATATATATATAATATATAATATAATATATAATATTTTATATATATATATAATATATATATATATATATATATATAATATATATAATATTAATATATATATATATATATTATATATAATATATAGATATAATATATATATATATATATACTAAAAGAGATTATCTTACCGTTTTTCTTTATATAGCGCTTCTTCTTTTTGTTGGCTTGGTAGTTCGTATGTTATTTCTAGTGGTATGTTATCTAGCTGCTGCTTCCTTTATATTCATTTTATTTCATAGTATGATTTTCCTTTTATCTTCTTTTGTTTATTTAAATCTTGCTAGTTTATAACTTCCATATATTCAAAATACATAAACTTTTTATAACTACTTCTATAAACAGTCTTATATATATTTATATAACTTAATTCAACCTAACTAGAAAGTCTATAATCTTTTATAAAATCAGAAAGAGCAATATACATAAAAAATTTTATAACTGGAAAATCAGTAAGAATGATTGTCAACATGTTCAATTATTCCTCTTTTCTTCCTCTAATTTCTCTTTTTGACATCCATACTCTTCCATCGTTAGTATATAATGCATTAGAGCCTTTTTCCAAATTCTTTTGTTAATCCATCTGCTACTTGTTGTGCACCGGAATCCAAGTAATTTCATATTTTTCTACTTCAGCTAGAAAAATATGCTGCCAATGTCTAGTTAGATTTCTGTTCTTAATTTGTGTATTGGATCTAAAGACTTTTCTTTATTGAGTAGATGTCTGTTTAACTTCAAATTTCAGTGTTCACTTTATTTCCTTCACATCTTCTCTTATAATATGCTCCTCAATACACTTCAAGCAATGCCACCAGTTCATCTTCCATCGTTCATCTTACAATTCCTGTTGCTTTCTCGATTTCCAACTGTATAAACATTTACTATTTTTCTAATGTAATCCCTATAAATAAATATAGCCAGACTTGGTCGTCCTTCCATCTTCTATATCCGAACATGGCATCACATATAACATTTATATCCGTTGTGCCTAATTTTGGTTCATTTTTATTTCAGGTCTTTTCATTTTTCAATTATTAATTCCCTTTTAAATCCTTTATTATTATTATTGATGTTGCTATTATTATTCTCTTATACCATTTACTGACATAAAATGATAAATCTGTCTTGGCGGTTTGGGATATCCAATTTGACTCCCATTCAGGACCTATATTAATTATCTTCTTCCTTCTAATTCCTTTCTTCTCTATTGAATATTCCTCCTGTACATATTTTAAATCCTTAATATATTTTATTTGCTTAGAATTATTTCCATTATTTTCCCCTTTAATCAAACCAATTGTATTTAAACCATTTGTTTCTACATTACCCATTGGTTAATCTTTTGCGAATCTTATCATTATTGTGAAAAGGTTTCCGATCACAAACATCAAATCATCACATGATGCCACAATATTCCTTCTAGTTGTTTACCAGACTTATAATGGATATATGGTAGGGTCGTATATATTTTGTACCATGCCTTGATTATTTAAAAATTCCTTCATTGATAGATACCAGGCCACTGCTGCATCCTTTAATCCGTAAACAGTTTTCCTTAATTTCCATATTTTCTTTGTTTTCGCTTCTGGTGGAGGTTGTAAAAAGACTTCTCTTTTCATTTCCCTACCTTGTAGGTATGCTGTTTTCACATCTAGTGTTCTAACTTGCCATCCATATGCCTGAGTAATATTCATAAAAATCTTTATAGTATCCGGGGTACATGTAGGTGCCTCTAAGTGTCCATATACTTTTTCTTCAAATCCTCTTGCCACAAGTCTCGCCTTTGTAATTGTTTTTCCATTTTTATTTTTTTCTGTTACTATCCATCTTGTGAAACTTAAGTACATACAGTATTACCAAAATCTTCATTTATTTATTTTTCAAAAGTCCATTATAACTGAAAGCTACAAAATAAATTAATAACTAGCTCTAAAATCAGTTATATTTTCTGGTTGCTCTATTCAACTATCACCTCACCTCAACCTATACACTCTTCATTAATTAATCTATGTTATATGTTGTGCCCTAGTCCATGGACTAACAACCTAAAATGTAATATACAAATACCAAAATTAATCTTTCACTTTTAGTTTTATCATAATAGCCTAAAGCCTTTGGTTTGCTCTGTCCAACTATCCCCTCCCTTCAGCCTAAGCACTTCAATATTTAATCTATGTTATATGATATGCCCTAGTCCATAGACTTCAAATATTCTTCATCATCTGTTTCTGATTCTGAATCTTCTTCTACAATGGTATCTTGTTTTTCTTCACCTTCCTCTGATTCCGATAAATCATGGTTTATATCCTCATTATTGTTGTTGGTTAATTCACACTTATTTATTCTTGTTATGTGAACTCTAGCTATTTCATGAATGTTCCCTCCATGTTTTACTATAACTGTCTTTCTTTTCCAATACCTTGCAATGTTTCCTCTCCATTCCTTGCATTTTTCTTTTATATAAACCCCCAGTGTTCCTATCCTACCTTTCAAATTAGGGATTTCTCTATTCTTCTTTCTTAATCCCTTTTTATTTTTCTGAGTCCTTTCTATATGATTTTCTAGCTTCTGATATAAGCATTCATCCACGTTTCTCATTTCATTTCCATCTCTTTCTATATGATCAATAAAAACTATACAATCCGTTTCATCTACGTAATTCTGATAATATGTTTCTACCAAATACTAATATTGGAGAAACATAACATAGTAATTGATCTTGCGTAAAACACTCCATTGTGAGAAAGTAGTAACTTTACATTCTTTTCCCTCTGAGTAGAGTATAAAGTCTACTCCGATTAAACCACATATTTTCACATAATCCGTTTCCCTAAAAATGCTTTCTCTTGCTGTACTCTTCAATAATATGCTGAATTTTAATGAAATTTCATATCATATTTGATTTCTCAATCGATACGACATTATTATCTTTGGTGCTCCAAAGTATGTTACCACTTATCAATATTTTGCTATTAATCCTTACTGGTTTTTCATTTAACCACTCTGCTTGAACATATCTTGTTGCTGTATCTATCATTATAATAAATTTATAATTCGATATCTTTGCATATTCCATTGATTTTTTCTTTAAAAATTTTAAAAAAAAAAAATTTCACCAAAAAAAATTGTGTTATCCATTCTCAATCCAATTTTCATATTTTCGTTTAAATATTTTGACACGTCCTTACAATTCTTAACCAATTTGTTTAAATTTTCCATTACCTTTTTTATATTTCTAAGTAGTTTCCCTTGTAACGTATCTATAATACAAGCCTAAAGTCCATAATAATAAATAATCACTGAACACTAGTCACTAATTACCCGTTTAATTATTAATTGACAAGAATAACTATAGCAACCTATTTTAAAATAACTTGCTTAAGTAGTTCTTTCTCTGTTTTTGATACATGTAGAAAGCGATTCCTCAGGGGAAGGAGATGTGGTATTTCATGGTAGCAACATAACTGCTCTTTATTTCTTCGAAGAACCTTTGGTACAAGGAGTTGTTAACGAAATAGAAGTTGAATTAACGGAAAGAAAATTCCGGTCATTGGATGGTAATGAACTGAAAACTTTTATTGGTAGCTAAAATACTTGCATTTCAGTAAATAATTTCAACTAAAAGTTAATTCCTTAGTTTCCTTAATTATAATAGTATCATGGATATATCATTAGTATAAGTACTACAAGTATTAGTTGTACTATCACTAATACTAATATAACTAACCATTTTAATAATTTGAATAGTTAAATGAAGTATTTCTATAATAATTTAATCTTAATTCTTTTATAAATTTTTTCAACATAAATTTTTAATAATAATAATATTCGCAATAATAAGGTGTACCACTAAGAAGAGAGCAGTTTATGAGTCTTCTAAACAAGCTTGATGGTCTCTTTATAAGAATTCAATACGGATCTTATTCCATTCAAGCTAGGTGAATATCTATCATTTTACTTACCTGATTTTGTTTCTTTAAAATGTCTGATATTTTTTACCTTGTTTCTTTTATATACTCTTAACCCATTTGAATGTATTTATTATTTTTTTTATATATATTATTTTTGAGAATTGTTTGTATGTAATTTTGGAATATATTAATTATTATTTTTTTATTTTAAATTTTATTTATATTCTTTTATTTGTCGATATTTGTTTTCATTCAAGATTGATAAAACACAAAATGTGGGCAGCTATACCAGTTAAAAACAATACAATTAACTTTATTTAAATGGCTTTTCGTAGTCATTAATTTATCTGTATTTGGTATATATATATAGTTATATAAATTTATTAATGGTAGGAGGGTTTTGGGTTAGGGTTATGTTGGTGATGGTGTAGGTTTTTTAGTTTTTGTTAGTATAATATATTATTATTAGTTCCGGGTTTTTAGGGGGTTAGAAGATGTTATATGGTAGAGGGGGAGTTCGATAGTAGTAGTTATGTATATTGAAGGAGGTATATGTATATGTGTGAATATTTCAAAGGGATTTAATGTATTGTCAGAGAGAGCTCGTCGGGATCCTGATAGACTATAATCGTTGATACCGTTATAGATCGTAGGGCGTTTAGTGTATATTGCTTTAGATCATGTTTAGTGTTGTCTATTTCTTCGAGAATGACAGTTTCCAAATAGTGGGATAGTCAGCAGGGGGTTGGATATTGATCGTCTTCAGATGGTGTCCTCTCAAGGTCGGGGGGGTGAACGAGTGTCGCGAGATGTCACCTAATTATAAAGTATTATATAGCCTATGATATATATAGTATATGTATAAAGTAACTATATAATATAATATATAGTTTATATAGTACATATATGCATTAGGTATTTTAATGTAGTAGTATATGATTAGTATATGATATAATATATTATATATATATATAATAGGATCGTCATTGCCAGGATTGTAGCCGAGGGATATTACAGCGGCAACCGGTCCATACGGAGGATTTGCCTTCCTTGCAGGGTGCAACATCACGCTGACCACTTGCATCCATATCCACTGAGAATGTATTTAGAATATATATATATATGTATATATATATTAATAATATTAATATATATGATATAATATATATAATATATAATATATATAATTATTATATATATATATATTATATATATGTGTGCATCTGTGTGTGTGTGTGTGGGTGGTGTTGGTGTTTGTGTGTTGTTTAGTTGTGTGTTGGGTTGTTACTATTGGGCATTTTGTTCATATGACTTATATATTGTACTATAGCAGATGAGTGTTTGTCCAGTCCAAAAAAGATGTTAAGTAAGAGAAGAAGACATGTTTGGTAACAAATTCCGTTTTCTGGTGTCAGCTACTGAGGTGTTATTATAGTTAAAAAGATGAAGATAAGTTATGAAAGTAGCCTAATCAAGTGTCAGACGAGAAGTAATTAATTTTAGCTGCCTTAATAAGTTGAATAATGTTAGAGAGTGATACATTGATAAAATCTTTGTAAATGCGATTCATGTATTGCGAGAATGAAGGAGAAGAAGATGAAGGAAGAGAGAAGAAGGAGAGGGAGGGGGTTTAGAGAGAGTGTGAGGTCGAAGGGAGGCGAGTTAGGGTGAGAAAGAAAGAGAGAGGGGGGGGAGGGAGAGGGGGGAGGGGGTGAGGGAGAGGGGGAGTGGTGAAGGAAGCGAAAGGAAGAGAGAGTAAAAAGCTAAAAATCAACAAAAAGAAGAAAATAAGCGGAGAGAGAGGGGAAGGATAGAGGGGAGAAAGAGGAAAGAAGAGAAAGGAAGAACAGATTAAGAGGAGGGAAGGAGAGTTGTGTGTATGTGTGTTGTTGTTAAATGATGATGAGTAAAGAGAGGTGATGAATGGGGGGAGATAAGGGAGAGGAGGGAAGGGAGGAGAGAGGAGAATCTTCTGCGCAAGGTAGATAGAATTCAAGGCAGAAGAAAAGGAGAAAGGGAAAGAAAGAAGAGGGAGGGGGGGGCAGAGAGGAATAAAGAATTGTGGAGTGAAGAAGTAGAAAGAGGTGGGAATAAACATTAAGCTTGTTTAACAAGACGAAACAGGGAGCACATCAAAGCAGGAAGCGAAGAAGAGGAAGAAAAGCAGATGAAGAAGAAGAAGAAAAGGAAGGAAAAGACACAGAAATGGACAGAAAAGGAACAAAGAACAGCCATCAGTAGTACTGTAAGAAGAAGAACGGAATGAAGAAGAGCAAGGAACAGCGAAAGAGAAGAAAAGAAAGAAGAATAGGAAAATGAGGGAAAAGGAAAAAATAAGAGAAGAAAGAAGAAGGCGAAACTGGCTAACCCTTGCCAGAATATAAAAGAACCTTCTAATATCAAGGTCGCAAGACGATACTTGCGACCCAGCTCAGGATAGAATTCTGGCATCAAAGTAATAATAGAAGAATCTTCTGATAGAGAATTGGATTGCTGTCGAAGAAGCAAATAAAGAAAAATACGCAGTCGGATTAGAAAAAAGTAGTAGATTATAAAATTATTGAAGAAATTGTGAAAGACAAGAAATGTAAGCAGACTTTTACTTATAATGATTTTGGAGGTTATGATGCTGAAATAAAAAATTTGAAAGACAGCATCGATAATTATTTTAATGGTTCATCATCTGTTAATGGCATTTTAATATCAGGCATTTCCGGTACAGGAAAAAGTTATTTATGTTCTATCTTAAATGATATGTATATAAAACTGAAAGAAAAGTTAAAGAGGAAGGGAACGTGGGAGGTGCAAGTACAATAACAGATAAAGATAAATACTGAAGACTACAATTATAAGAGAAAGCGATAAAAAAATTAGTAATAATGTGATAAATTAAAGCCAAGCTACTACAATTTAAGATAGATTTGCCAGGGGGCTGATGGTACCGATGTATTGCGGAATGAAAAGCTAACAGAGAAGAAGCACCATAGTAGTAGAGCTTATGCCGCGCCACTGGGCTGTCTGATCACAGTGTTCCATCTGGAATGGTAAGCTTAACTAATTAACAAATTAAAAATAAATCTATTTACCTAACATTCTTGGACAGTTACACAGATATTATATTTACAGATCAAGGATAATCTAGAGCTGAGCGGGCGGGCCGTGTGGGGGGAGGTGACTCATAAGTATATATATAACAATAGAAATAAAAGAGTAATAATAATAATAGCTAAAAGTGAAATAGTGAACGTGATAAATGAGGATATAAGATCACTATATAAGTCAACGAGAAGTATAAATATGATAATAGAGATGAAGACTATAATAGATTAGCAATAAATAATATAGCGGACTAATATGAATGATTAAAAGTGATTATTACTATATATCATATAAACGCATTATTCGAGTACTGCGTGATTACTCTGTAATAGCATAGTCAGATGAGTTGTCAAGTTGCCATATGAAAAGTGTGAGATATATGATAGACTTATTAAAGATAATTATTATTAAAGCAGTATAATAAGTAATGAATTTATAATAAATAATATAAATTAATAATAGTATAGCTAACTTATAAATGCTGCCTCAAGTCTCGCGATTTTTGTAGAAGATATACTTATATAAATACTAATGATATATTTAATGAGTAATAATAATACTATATGATTCAATATGTAGCTAAACGTGCTATACTAAAAGTAATCACGTATATAATATAAGTATATACGGTATATAGATAATTATAAATATTATAAATAATGTAAAACAATATTGAAGTTAAATAGTATTTAAAATAATAATAACGATTTATCAGAGAGAATATATATATATGAAATAGTAAGCTCATATCACATCGTCATAGACGCGTGTAAAATGTATATATATAACTAATAAGTTATATATATCAATATAATGAATAATATAGTACTACCTTCCATATAAAATATAATTTGATCAAATATGAATATATAAGCGGAGAGGAGGGTGAGGAATACTAAAATTAAAGTAAGTATATAATATGATAATAACCGTAGGATGTATAGAACGTATAATATATAATAAATCAATGAAAGTATATAATGAGATATATATAGATATTAAAAGGATAGTAAATCTTGATATGAATGTTATACTAACAAAGTAGTGTCAGAAATTAAACATATAATAGAAAATCAGAATATACTATATAATATAAATAGACTACTATATTTATATATATATTAAATAGATTAATAGTTATAGTATATATAATATATATATAAAGAAGTATGAGTGAAATAGATGACTAATCAAATAGGACAGAAAGTAGTTATAAAGGATAGAGGCAGTAAGAAGGAACAGGGTGGGGTATGCGTTCATAAAATATTTATATTCTGCATCAGTAAAATAAGTATATAATATATAAGAATATAGTATAATAGAAGTATATAATATAAGATGAGACTTTCAATATTATATGATTGACGTTTAATAGTATATAGTAAAGAAATAAATAAAATATCTCCTTTACTATCTAAACATAGTATATAAATATTTTTAATAGTATATAAATGTAAATAATAATACGTAAGTATATATATATATAAAATAAGCATAGGTATATAAAAGTATATATGGTAATATATAAAGTATATATATATCTAAGTATACTATCTATAGATAATATATAGACCATTAGAGGGGGTCTGACATGTATAGGAATTATAGTAAATATAGTAGTTATATTACAGTATAGTTATAATATAATATTAGAGTAAGTATATATTTATATAGTAATATACGAAGTAAGATAAAGTCATAATATTTTGCAAGAGGATGAATATATAAAATAACAGTATACTATTTAACTAACTGGTAAAAAATGTTTTTCCCAGAATATATAATAATCTTTCGGATTGCCTTGTGTATTTTCAGCTCTTTCCAGTATATCTATATAATTCTTAATATATCCAAGATTATAAGTGTTGTACATAAATTAGAATATAGAATGTCTATATATAAATAAGAAAGTATATAAAGTAAGATAAGTGAAAGCATAAGTAAGGAATGGAAGTATAGATACTACATATTGATCTGTCAGTCAATATAAATATTAAATAATATAGTAAATATAGTATAATTAATTGGTATATAACCAAATGAAAAATGTAGAATCAGCTCTATACATGTTAAAAAATATAATAGAAGATAAATTATTGGAAAATTATAAAAAGAGAAAGCATTAACGTATACAAGATAAAGAGAAGTAAGAAGAAAGAAGAGGAAGAAGAAAGATAGAGAATAGAAGTGAAGCAGAGAGAAGAAAAATAAGTGAAAACATAAGTATATTAATGAAATGTATAAGTAATAAACGATAAGAGGAGGATAGTAGAATGAGGAGAGCAAACAGCTTGAAAGAATACCTTAGAGAAGGAAGAATCATAGGAGGATAAGAAATGAAATAGAGATTAATATTGAAAGTGAAGAAAGAAATTTATAAAAAAATAAATAATAGATAAAAAGAAGAGTTAATAAGAAGAAGAAGAAGAAGAAGAATAGAGAGAAAATGAAATAGTAAAGCTAGAAGAGGCGAGAGGAGAGAAAAAGAAAGAAGAAGAGAATAGAAGAGAAAAAAGAAAGAATGTAAGAAGAAAGAGTTGTTTCATTTGAAGCCACGATAATTATAGTGAGAAAAGTTTATTATTAATACTTGAATCTGTATTAAGAGTGCTTGAAGGGATACTGAATTTTATATGATGACTACATAACAGAAACGTCATATGTTAAGGAACTTTATGATAAGAAAATGTTTGATGTTGTTGTGAATATGGAAACATTAAGTATTCTTAAAAAGACATGATTTATTTGAGAGTAAGAAATGTAAAGATAAAATATAACTTGATTTGTTATTCGTCTATTATATATGATAATTCTTAATTTGAGATAGTATCATTCGCATTTATGTTCATTCACTTATTATGTCGATTAATAGTAATTTCATATGATTGAGAATTATTATTATTATTATACTTTAAATTATATTTATCTATAAAATACCATAAAATATAATAATTGGTTTTACAGTCTATATATAAATTATAATGTTCCAAAAATTTAATATGAAAAATTTTTCAAAATTTTATTGCATTATGTAAATTTAGTTATGATTAAATAATATCATATTTAATAATTACCAAATAATATTAGAAAACACATACTTGTATAATATGATGTGTAGAAGAACTGATGGAGAAGTATAAACATAATTATGTGTGAAAGGAAGTGATATAATGAAGATACAAAGATAGATCGAATTGAATGACAAAAAGCAAGCATTTAGTTACAGAAAGGATGAGAGACTAAAATTCAATGGAGAGCTTCTCAGTCAAAGAGTCAAAATAAGGAAAATAAGTATCACCTTCCATCATAATTCTAGATTAGAAATAGTTCCTCTTTCGCTTACTGCTTGTGCAGTCTCTACATCTAAGATCGGAAAATCTGACGCGAGTTTAAACAATGCTATAACTAAAGTACTTTCTTAACACGATATTATTGTACCTATATTGTATGGTTGACCTTAACAAGTAGTAAACTAGTGTGAGCGAGCCTAACAACTTTTAGTGTGGCTCTATCTACTTTTGGTTAACTTATCTGAGAGATACTCGAGATTATTATAAAATATACTGTACTTATTCGATAATATTATTTAAAAACAAGTTATCAAGATTATAATTAATCTTTGACAATGAAAGTTGAAATTTCACTAAAATTCTTTGGGTTGTTGGCGACAATCCATCAATATCACTTATACAGTTATAATGATTTATTATAATTACACTTTATCGATTGATATTAGAATTTTAAGGACTCTATTGGTTCTTATTTCAAGAGGAAAAGTGTCAACCTATAATAATATAAATGTATGGTCCAAATTATAAAATATAGTATATTTTCTCAATATATGGGGTTGCGGACGGACGAACGTAACGGTCAAGGGTTGAAAAAAACAAACTCATGAAGGTTTCCAAAGACATCGAAAAAAATTTCAATTCGGTTTCAGTTACGGATAATGGGAAAACTTGGTTACAGAGACAATTTTTTTTCTCATATGATGGTGTGAAATAAAATTGAAGTAGCAGAGGTAGAGAGTTACGACGATGACTCGAAGAGAGGAGAGAGAGAAGAGAGAGAGAGAGAAGATTCTGTCTAGTAGAAAGACAGAGGAGCTGAAAAGACGTAAGATAAAACGGAGAGAGAAGAGAAAAGATGAGATGATGGAGAGAAGGAGAGAGAGAAGAGAGAAGAGAAGAGATTATTATGGATAGAGATGAGAGTAGATGAAAAGAAAGTACACAAGACCAAAAGAGAAGAAGACCAAGAGAGTATGAGAGACAATCCCTTTTCTCGCAAGGAAAAAGATTATTCTACAAGTTACCCTAGATTTTACGAAAATGATTTGTATTGTAAAACTTAATTAAAGTCAAAAATACAACTCTAGAAAATAGCTTAAACCAATGGAAAAATGAGAGACGAATACCGTAAATTTGTGAGTAAAGAAAGAACTTTATCAAAATTTACCCCACTTAGCACTGAGCATAATGAGAAAATAGTATAGAAGTGAAAACGCATAGAGAAATAGGAAAAGAGCAGAAGGAGGAAATACTCACACACAAGCTCTTCAAGACAGCTTCGAATGAACAATTATGGAGTAGTTTTTAACTGATAGCTAGAAGTGAAAAACCCACCTGAATCATACTTATGAGATAATGCGTTTGAATGCAATGAATGTAATTACTCAGAGCCAATGTGTTGGATTTAGTTAAAGAATGACCAGAATGGTCATGCAATATAAAAATAATCTTCTTCAGTATTATTATTATTATTATTATTTATATAATTTATAAATTATTTATTATTACTATTATTTAATTATATTATTATTATTATCATGTAATTATTTGTATACTTTTATTTATATAATATTTGGAAGTATATTACTTATATTAATAGAACTAGTGATGCTTTTGCCTGTCCTTTTTGAAACACTTATGGATTTTACTAGGATGCGGTGAAAAATCTCTTCAGTTGATTTCGGATCGGCATTTAGCTCTGAGTAAGGGATATAACTTAACGACTGTCCTTAATACACGTCTGCTAATGCTCATGTCCATTTGCCTTCTGTCACCTACAGTATAATCACTAGAGTGATATTTTTGACCGTACCTTCCTGTCTCTTCCTTCTCCTGTCCTATTACATATAGTTCTATGATACCCAAATTTATCATATCTATTCGTGATAATTTCTTTATGACATATGTTAGAATTGAATATGACAGTATTATAATCACACACCAAACGCAATCAAAACTGAGTCTTGGATACATTAAAATAAAGAACTTATTAAACTTCGTTTTATTATGTATCCAGAAATACATTCTTACCCTTGATGGATATGATGTTTATACTTAATCTAGTTATAATGGGGCTATTAGGTCTGCAGTATAATATTAATTATATAATATAATAATATTATAATTTATAATATATATATATATAATATAAATAATGATATTTAATATAATATAATTTATATAATAATATTAATAATATATAAATTATATAATATTTATATAATAATATTATATGTTTATAACTATTCATAATATAGTTACTAGGTAATATATAATTTGTGCAAGACTGGGCCACATATTTTAATCAATATTATCGCGCTTCATAGTTGCACAAGGTTGCGCAGAACTTACAAATAATGACGATATGATAATCACAGACCCCCATGCAAAGAGCTGATATTGGAGTCAAGGACATGTGGCAATTTGTGGACACCAGAGAAGTTAGTATTATGGCCACACCAGACGGTTGACATGGGTATTATTCGTGTAATTGATTTCTTTTATTATTATTATTCTATTATTAATTAAATGTATTAATATTATTTAAATATTATATATTTATTTTTATATTGTTTTTTATATTATTATTAGTTAGTAGTTAGTAGTACAGAGTAGAGAGTGTCAGTAGTAGGTG
This sequence comes from Trachelipus rathkii, assembly GCA_015478945.1. NCBI lineage: Eukaryota > Metazoa > Arthropoda > Malacostraca > Isopoda > Trachelipodidae > Trachelipus > Trachelipus rathkii. The sequence goes on along the minus strand of JABUQX010051434.1, from coordinate 6,675 downwards.
AATTTAAATTCTGGTTCAGTGTTAGTAGTAAAATTTATCAAATTATTGGTTAAATACCGCTTAGTTTCTATTATTGAGAAGTGTGTAGATATATATAGTTATAATCATATATATATATATATTCAATTCGTCTAAAGGATAAAATATATAGAGTAGTGAATATTATAATATGTATAATATATAATATATTACTTATATTCAACAATATAATAATTATAGTATAATACTACTATATAGATTAATAGGTACTACTGCCAAGTATACACCATATCTGTGAAAATGTAACTAATAACAGTGCTGACGTTTTAGTCTCTCCGTTCTGACGCCTGTTATGACGCGATTTAGTGTTAGTTGTTTGTTCCTGCATTCGTGCCGTGAAACAATTACTGTGACGTCACCCATTTGCGTGTATCGTAGTCTCGTCTCAGACTATTCTCTGTGTTGAGGGACGCCATTCTCATCAAAACATCTGCCAAAAGAGTAGTTATTTCTTGTCTTTAACTGAATAATAACATATTAAAATTTAATCTTTATATATATAATACTATATAATTATATAATATAATTATAGATATAATTATTATTATATAATTATATATATTATATAATTATATTAATTTAATTTAATATTTATTAATATTACATTATTATATAATTATTATATATCATATAAATATATTGATAATATATATTATTTATATAATATATATAATTTATATGTATGATAATATATATATTATAATTATATTTAATTATATTAATTATATATAAATAATTATTATAATATATAATATTATATTAATATATTAGGTTGCAAAACTCGTGCACGAAATATAAGGGTAATAACTCTACGGTTTTTTTAAATGTCAAAAAATAATAATTGTTTATTTGAAAGATAAATTGAAAAAAATATAACCCCACCACTGCCCCCATACGAAAACTAAAAAATCTTTATTATTAAACTAAGTAAAATCAATAATAACGCTTGCATTAGATTTATGTATAGAGATTGGATTTGGTGACAAGGGCCCACTGGTTCGATTCAATTTATATGAGGTTGAAAATTCTCCGTAGAGGTGCTACTTAACTTCTTATATAAGCCAGTTTTGAGGTGATTGATTCTAGTAAGAGAAAAAAAATAAATATGGTTGTAAGGTCATGAGAGATGAAAAGAGATGATAAGTAAGAGAGGATGAAAGTATGAGAACGAGATGCATGAAGAGAAATGGATGAAGATGATTAGAGAGAAGTATCAGAGAGAGAGAGAGAATTAATTCCAAAATTCAAAGTTCTAGCAAAAAATGCGAATCACTATTCTCATTTCTCTGATATAGATTTTTTCATAAAATTAAGTATGAAATTAAAATACTTTCATTGTGGAGCTTGCTTAAAATTTCATTTCAAATGTTTAAAAAATCTTTAAACACATTGCTATAAAAGTTACATGTTTTGATACGGAAAAAAACAAAAACAAAAAACTTTACCATAAGGAAGTAATTTCTTCAGTGCAAAATTCATTTATAACACTATTTTTATATTATTCGCTATATATTACATATATATATTATATTATTATTATTATTAATTCATTTCATTATTATATAATATATATTAGATATATAATATATATAATAGTATAATAATTAAATATATATTATAATTATAATATATATATATATATATATATATTATAATATTTATATATATACTATATTATATATATATTATATAATTATATCTTATGAGCAGGCCTCAAGAATGTCTAGTATATAAAAATTGTTCGTAGTTTCACTTATATATCTGTCTACTTGAAAAATAAGAGCATCTAGTCGCTTATGGAACGTTGTTGAAAAAAGACTAATAACCATTTATAATCACAACGGCTAGGGATAATAAAATTTACTTATATTAACATATTATATAACTTTTAATATATATATTATAAATATCATAATATATAAATGTTCATAATTAAAGCCAATTAAAACTTTTTTTATACTCATTATTTCGAGATAATATATTAATAAGTTATTAAATAAAATTAATATTTAATATCATATATATATTATTTAGGTGTGTGGTGGCACTTTTATCGAGTTCAGATCTCAGAATAATGTTATAATGACATATTAATTGATGTAATTATACTAGTATACAATATATAGATGCAATTGATTTTAATTATGGAAAATTTATTCATTTCATTTAACTCAAAAATTTCATTTTTCATTCGCGAAATTCCTCTACTTTACCCTTACACCAGCTATATATATATATTAATATTAATATATATATATTATAATAATATTATATATATATTATTATATATATATACTAAATATATAATATATATAAATAATTTATAATATTATATACTATATATATGGTATATATCATATATATTACTATATGTATATAGTAGTATTATTAGTATAATTTTATGCTGAAAATTGAATAAAAATATAAACTGTCAAATTTGATTTACTCGTCGCCACCTACTACACGCACCCCAACACAACAATCTATTTATTTCTCACGAGGTGGCGCGCTTAAGTTTGCGATCTGGATTGTGCTGGGTTTTGCCCGGCGTTTTCTCGAACGCAATTTGGCTCTTTATGTAAACATGTTGCGCTTTTTGATCAGTCCTTATGCCAACGAAACCTAAGATCATCTCTAATTGTGCGCTTCTGCAAATTTAGACTTAACACTAATTTAAGAACGCGCAAAACGACAAAAATTTGTCGCTCAGAGTATAAAAATAATTGCCGGAGCCCCTCTATCTAAATCAATTTTCGCTCTTCTTACCTCTCTGTTTATATACAGTATACTTACTAATTTACAGTATCTCTACTTATATATTGTATAAATTTATACGTTACCTAAATATATATATATAATTATATATATATATACACTTGATTTTATAATCTTATATTAATAAAGAGCATTGCTTCAATAATATATTTATACTATGATATTGATCTATCGATATATCTATATATAATATATATTAAGATTATTAATAATAGTCACATACATATCTCGAATGGTTATGCATACCAGTACATTATATATATGATATAAATCACATAATATATAGATAAAACAATATATATATTATATATAATTTATATACTTATATACTTATATATATATATGTCTTACATAGCTAGTACTGACGCTCTACTTGTACAACTACATACTACTACTACTATTATAGTACTAATAAAATTCAAAGATACCCATATATATTATGTTATTATTAGGTTATATAATATATAGATAATAATATATATATATATACTATATATATATAAATATATAATAATAATAATAAAATAATAATAATAATAATATTAATAATAATAATAGATAATCATAATATATTTAAGAAGAATAATAATTTAATAATATAATAATAAGTATTGATTCTGATCGCAAGTGCCCTTTTACGCCTCTACTCGCCCAAATCCGATCGCAAACTGGACTATGCTTACTAGTTGCAGTATTTACGTCAGACCTCCACCAACACTGCACACTTTGTTAAATATCATCCAAAACGAGGCAATCCGTATCTCCCACCATAGCTTTCCCGATCATGCCCCCGGGTGGGCTTTGAAGTTGAATTACGATGTGATGCTACTCTCTCTCTCGAAGAGAATACAACATGGTACAAGTTATCTTCGCGTTTTGAAACTTCTAACTTACCTTCTGCTCTGACATCCGATTCGCGGAGATACCTCAGGCTAATCCTACATTACTGGCCGCTTTGCAAACACGGGTCATAACATCCTTAATTTCTTTAAAATCCCTTTGCAAAAGGTGCTGCCTTTCTCTTTTGACGAAAGGGTACACACCTTGGATTCCCCTCCCACCATTTGCTGCTTGATCCTCTCCTCTCTCTCCTCTCTCTCTCCTCTCTCTCCTATGTACTCTCTTCTCTCTCTCTGGTCTTCGTGCCTCCTCTTCTCGTCTCTCTGATCTTCGCCTCTATTATGAAAACTATATATATTACTTTATTATTATATATTATATACGACATATATATATATATAATGATATATCAGTGTATGAAATGTAATTATAGTCACTACTAGTCATATATATTATATTTATCTATATATATATCCTCGTTTATTATTTCATATATACTATATATAGTAATAATCATATATATATATAACTATAATATATATATTAATACAATAAGGCCCAATATTCCAAATATATACTTACTAATATATATATAGTATATTAGTGTTATATATAGGGTATAGATCATATATATATTATATATAATATATTACCTATATATTATTATAATTTATATATATATATACCTATAATATAGCTATATATATATTATATATATATATATATTTATATTTTAATATATATATATATATATTAATATATATATATATATATATATATATGTATATAAATATATATAGCTATACTATAGTTATATATATATATATATATATATATATATTATATATATATATAGTTATATTAAATATATAATATCTATATATATTATACTATATATTTATAATATATATATATTATATATTATATATAGCTAATATAATATATATTATCATATATACTATATATATATACAAATACTGATACAAATTATATCGTGTATAACATATATTAGATAGTGACCATATATATATGTATATATATATATATATATATATATATATATACCTATATAACTATAATTATATATAGATTATATATATATATATATATTCTATATATATATATATATTTATTATATATATAGTATACTAATAATTATATAGCCTAAGATACTATATATATATAATATAGTACTTTTCTATATTTTTATTAGTATATAATATAAATAATAATATACATTATATAAATAATATATAATTTTTATAATATTATAGCATTAATTATAATTAATTATTATCTTTATTTTTTTAATTATTACTATTAATATATTATTTTAATATTATTATTATATTATTATATATGAGTGTGTTCATTTCTACTTACATATATATTTATTATCATATTTCTGATTTATTAATTATTTAAATTATATATTAATATTATTTATATTTAATCTAATATTATTAATTATTATTTATATTTATTAATCATTAATTTAATATTATAGATATTTTATTATTATTATGATATTATTATATATATTTATACATCAAATTTACTAAAGTTTATTAGGTACTTCGTGATTGGCGTATTAAACCTTATTTCGTAATCTGCTTTGTGTTTATGAAAATATCAAAAAATAAATAAAATTTATGTACAATAAAAAAAATGATATATAGAAAAAATCTTTAAATAAATAAAAGAATTGCAAACGGTATGAAAGTTCGATTAGATAGAGTATAACTCTTACATATTATGAAGTGCCAGTAATCTTATACCTACTATAGAACCGTTTCCGTGTTGAATTCCAGTATGAAGCTCTGGGTGGACTATTTAATAGTTACTATTTACAGTATAATACCTCATATTAGCACATTAGTACTTCTGCAGTGGTCGTGAACGAGTATTGTTATTAGTCAGGCTCTGAGATTCAGTTAGCAAAACCGAACGGTTCGTCAACCATTTAGCATCCAACAATTTTGAAAAAATTTATCTTTTAATGAAAGGGTATTCGATCTTAATTATCAGAACTTGCAAGAGAGTGAAGGAGGAGTGAACAAGATCACATATAACTGTGATATAAATATTAAAATTATCTTTACTCATTTATTTTTAATAATTATTTATTGGCAATCTTTTATCAATTAAAATTTAAAATTAATATATCATATATATATCTCAGATCTATTTAATAACTTAGTCAAACTTTATTTTTATCATATTTTTTTGGCATACCTAAATTATAGAGCTTTTTAAAAAAATAAATAAATATATTATAATATTAATCAAGTGACAAACAATTTGATAAGTTCGACCTAAATTTTGCGTAATAAAACAGATATGAATATGACAGGAGTGTTGGGAGCTTATCTATTCTTCTTCTCTTCGGCGCTACTTAGCCACAGGACGTTGTATTGTATATCGGAAGCTATTGTCCGCTTTGCGCTATTGCGGAGAATAACTAATATTATCTATATATAGAACAATACTAAAACCTTCAGTGTCAGCCTTAATTGCGCTTGCTATGACTATAGTTTTTCCCTCTGCTCCCGCCTTTTTTTGCGTTGGGCCCCCTCGCAGAATATTTAAAATTGTGCTCCGTCCCACGCTCCATGACTATTTTTTTTAATTGCGCACAATAAACATTTAAATACTACAGTCAATTGAGTATATAAGAGTATAAATTAGAGGAGTAATAATAATATAAGACTAATATATGTGTATAAATAATAAGTTAATATGTTACCTTTACAGAATGAAAAGCATAAATTTATAATTCATTAATGTCACGAAGACAATAGTAGAATACATACAAATGAATATATACATTATAATATTAATAGGTCAAAAACTAATGACTTACTTCATAACCTATAAGCTTACTACATCTCTGAGACAGACAACCCGCAATAAATCTAACTGATTTTCAAAGATTGCAGCCAAGCATATTATTATGGTTACTAATGCCGACGTATCACTGAAACATTACCATACCATAAGTGATATCGATTCTAATACATA
>JABUQX010051433.1:42500-44348 GCA_015478945.1 Trachelipus rathkii | reverse complement strand
ACCTAGGTTAAGTGTGACTCCTATTTCCCCAGAGTCTTCACTTCCCCCATCTATGCCTTCTACTCCGAGACAAATACCACCTCCTCAGCATCAACAAACAACACAGAGAATTCCTTCGTCAGGACATTCATCTGTGCAATCCCCTACGAATCAAAATTTTGATCCGTTTACTACTTATTCTCTGAGGAGAAACCTTTCCCATAGTTCTCCCCAACTATCCTCTCCTCGTACTCCATATGCATCTGGTTCTACTTCTCTTCATAGTTCACCTCTTCTCTCTAGAAGATCTTCTATGCACAGTAGTAATCCACCATCTTCGCCAGATGATCCTGATAGTGGTGCTATTGCAATACCTCCCCCTATTCGTTATTACGATGAGTATCCGAATGTAGATACTTCCCCTTCTTCTCCTGAAGAAGTAAATGTTAGAGATGACAGACGTAAAGATCCTTCTTATCGTCCACATCCTCAATATCGTGGTCCTCGGGATTCTTCACCTATGAGATTGCGTAGTCATGCTAGACAGCCAAGTCTCCTCCTCCCATGAATCCTGATACTCCTTCTTTCCATGAGATAGATCCTTCTACAATATCTTGGACTCCAAATCCTCGTGTACGTTCTAGATCTGTTTCTGAAGTATTGGAACAATTCCCTTATGATGACTCCCCTCCGGAGTTATATCCAAAACTTCCACCAAAACTTCCACCTAAATTACCTCCGAAGTTACCACCTAAATTACCACCTAAGCTTCCACCCAAGCTTCCACCAAAATTATCCCCTAAATTTACTAGTTCTTTACAATATGATACACCTACGTATTCTCAGAGAACTTATCCTAGAAATATATTCTATCCTTCTCATTCTACTCCAATTACAGATGTAGATAATATTCCTAGTACTTCAACTGCTACCACTTCTTATGGTGCTCCTACTCCTGTAGTAGATCCCAAAAAGAAGGGAGCTATTCCTAAAAGAAGAAAATAATAAATCTTATATAAAATAATAATAAAACCCCGGAACATAAAAATCTTTACCGTGTTCCATATTAATGAATTTACAATTCGTTAAGTTGTATATATTGTATATAGATTTTTTTTTGCTCTCATAAAAATTGAATTTTTATGTTCCACAATTAATTTTAAGTTTTCGAACTTATTGGTTTGATAATACTTTGTAGGTCTTACATTACATGTTTGATAACATTGTGTATGTCTTCCATGTTAAGTTTGAAATTTAGAGTTAGTAACATTGTTTACGTCTTACATGTTTATAATTACACTTGTGTACTTGTGAGTATTACTGTTTGCACTATGGAAATTCTGCAACTTACTTACGTACTTGTGAGTGTTATTGTCCGTCCTATTAGGTAAATGTTTATCAATTGAGTACTTGTGAGTACTACTGTCCGTCCTATTAGGTAATTGTTTAATTTTAAGATACTTACGTACTTGTGAGTTTTCTTGTCTGTACTATCCATGTACTAGTCGTAAACGTCAATTAGGTTGCAATCGTCTATACGTTTATATGTTACCTTATATTAAAATCTTAACATGTTCACATGTTATCCTATACAAGAAAATAAAATAAAAATGGAAAAATTTTGAGAAAATAGAAAACAAAAATATGTTACTACAATTGCATGAAACTACTTACTATGGAATAAGAAATCTGCTTTATAAATTACGCTTTTATCATATTATGTTTTCTTGCTCTGCTTAATTTAGCTTTTAATTCTTTTTCATTTGCCTTATAATTTTATTCACTTTAAAATTTTATTATTTAAAATAAATTCATAATAAATAAGTATACGCTTAAATAAAGTTAAATAAAATGGTAAAGCAGCTTCCT
>JABUQX010051433.1:17500-35000 GCA_015478945.1 Trachelipus rathkii | reverse complement strand
GCATGCTTTCTTCTTAATTTTCTTACTATGCCCCCTGGTCTCCCGTCCGCGCTTCACTATGAAGAATTTATTAGTCTCCGCCTTATTAATAGAGGTAAATATTTGGTAAATTTGTATAATGTCCCCTTTGAGAAATCGCCTTTCTACAGAAAAGATTCCTAACTCCTTCAGCCTCTCCTCATAGTCCTTACCCTCAAACACAGAAATCATCATTGTTGCTCTTCGCTGCACTCTTTCTAGCATATATAAGTCTTTCTTTAAATAAGGGGCCCAAACTTGTGCACAATAATCTAATACTGGCCAAACATTGTTATTATACAGTTTACTTATAACTTCCTTGCTCCTGTAAACAACATTGCGATTTATTATGCTCAGCATCTTATTAGCTTTATTCCTTGCTTCCAAACACTGATTAGCTACTTTTAAATTGCTACTTATAATCACACCTAAATCTTTTTCTTGGTCCACAGACTCAAGCCAATCCCCGTTCATATCGTAGTTAAATCTTTTATTTGAGTAACCTTGGTGAAGAACCTTACAATTTTTACTATTAAAATTCATTTGCAACCTATCTACCCATCCAAGAGGTTTATCAAGATCATTTTGAATCTTTATACGTCATTCACTTTCCTAACTAGGGTGGCCACTATGGTATCATCTGAAAACTTGGAAACCATGCATTTAAGTCCCTGGGCTAAATCATCTATTTGTCTGATGAACAAAAGTGGATTCAGCACTGAACCCTGTGGGACACTGCTTTTCACTATTTCCCATGATAACTTATTGCCACTTAGTTGTACACATGTTTCATATACTGGTATATATAAGATATATATTATATATAGGATAATATAATATATATATATATATATATATTATAATATATATTACTATATTATATATATATATATATAATATATATATTATATAAATATATAATATAAATCAAATATATATATATATATTATATATATATAATAATATATATATATATATATAATAAATATTATAAATATAATATATATATAAATATATTATATATATATATATATATATTTATAATATATTATATATATATCTATATATATATTATATATATATAATAATATATATATAATATATATATATATCATATATATATATATATATAATATATATATATATATATATATTGCCAAGGATATATATATAAAATATATATATATATATATATATATATATATTAAAAATCTCTGAATTTTCTACAGTGTGCCTTACTCATTTTTTTAATAAAGTGACTATATACATATACTGTATTTTTTCAAATCTTCCAATTATACCTGGGTTTTACCATAAAAACATAGACCTTGTGGGTTGTTAGTCAGCTCCTTGGAGAGGTATCTAGTGCAAGCCTGACTAATTTCTAGGTAACAACTATTGAACTATTGGTAGCCAACCTAATAGCTTCCCAGAGCCTCTGATTATGATGACATCAATGTTTAAAGTTTAAATAATATAGATTTAAATATGTTACTTAATTATTTTACTTAAGATAGCCGTGTTATGTCATTATTATCAATAACCTGAAACAATAGCAATACTATTTACCTTTACAAGTGTCACCCATTAGAAAATGACATTCATTCAGCAGTAGGAATTGTACAATGTCTGTTACCAAATTATGTATTTAATTTGTAAATTTTATACCTATTTATTAATTTATTTGTCAAATAATACTGAAATGGCATTAAAAATGACAATAATTCAATTATTGATCATTTTATTTTTTCCTCAAAAATATAAATTTTAAAAAACTGTAAAAAGCCCAATAAAACCCAAAAAAGCCCAATAAAACCAAAAAAACCGCTGAGCTGTTTTTTTTATTCGATCCTTGGTTTTTTCCAACCCTGATATAGACTCTCTTTTCATATAAAAATTATTAGTTAATATGTATTTTAAAAAATACTAAAAATTAAAATCTTAAACTTAAAAATTCATGAATTCTGACGTTACTATTTTCCTACCCCCCAAAAAAAATAATAAAAATATTTTCTCTTCTAAAGTGTTTTTCTTTGGGTATTTATTATATATTTAATAACGTTATGTAAAATATAACAATATATTAGGTTTATTAACATATTGTAAGATTAAAATAGTTAAAAATTGCTTTTGTTAACAAATTTTGTATCTTACAACCAGAAAATTTGGTGTTAACAAAAAATCGTATGTGTCCAAGAGTTCTATAAAATTGTTAATTGAGTTAAAATATTAGAAATAAAATTTAACGGCATGTGTACAAATCTGATGAAAATAATTGTATGCTTTTAATGAAGATTATTACATTTCGTTCAAAATTAGTCTCGTTTCACCTTAAAGAGAGAGAGAGACTTCCAAGATAACTACTACTGCGACTTAAGGAACGAGGAGCAGAAGCAGAAGAGATCTACAAGCGTCTACAACAACTAAAAAGACTAGCCTGTAATCCGGGCGAAGTCACCAAGAAGAAGAAGAAGAGACGCTCCCACTCCAGCTCCGGCTAACCCCCTCTTGGTTAAAAAGAAGCCGAGCTCTTGCAGATGTGTAGAAGAGGCCGAGCTTTTCGCCTGCAAAAGAGGCCAAGCTCTTCCGCCTGCATAGGCGAGGTTGAGCTTTTGCGCCTGCAAAGAGGCCTAGCTCTTTCGCCTGCAAACACGGGGACTGTAGAAGTGATGACAACAACTACACGTGAAGTGGCAGAATAAAAAAATAGCACTGCGATCACTCTGAACACTTCATAACTGGTGACCCTAGAAGTCGAACACCCTCTTCGGCAGCAGTTCCTGGCAAGCAGAAGTTTCTCTCTCCAATTGTGTCGCAAACAGAAGTCTCTCCTACGGTGTAGCAAGCAGAAGTTTCTCTCCTACGGTGACTGAAGTAGAAGTCTCTCCTACGTCTCCGCAAGCAGCTGTTCCTCTCCTACGGTGCTACATGCAGCAGTATCTCTCCTACTCTCCTACAGAAGCGCAAGCAGATGACAACCACTACTGAGGTAGAAAAAAATACCTCCTGCCGAATCCAAGCAAGCCTTAATAGGAGGCCAAGTTGTGGAAAAATAAACATCGCCTTCAAGTACACCTTTTTTAGAAGATGTTTTCGAGAGTGTACCCATAAAAGAAGGAGTTCGGCGCAGTAAAAGGAAGATTCAAGAAGAAGAAGCAGACGAATTACTTATACTACAATGTTGGTGTTTCTGGGGAAAGAAGGGGAAACAAAAGTAGAGGTTCCCAGCAGAAGCCTAGATCTAAGAAGTAAAATTCAGCAGCAGTCATATCAGTGATGACGCTACCATCAGTCAATCTGTCAATACCCAGGTCTTCCAACCTCAATTTAACATGGCTGATTCCGTCTTCGCTCATCACCACTTCAGAAAGTCACACAAAAGAAATCTTCAAACAAAATTTCAAACGAAATTTTAAATAACGAAGAAACTTCAAACAAAATGCAGATCTGTGGAGAATGGAACAATAGTCACTCAGTTAATACCCAGGAATATCTACCTTAGTTTAACGTGACTAGTTCCGTCTAAACTAGGATAACTAGTTACTCTTTCTAGGAAAGGATTTAACGATTATATCTTCAAATGAACATCCATTTTGTCTCTTCAGCTCTGGTTCAAACAGAGGAAAGATTCATCCATTTATTTTATTACGTCTCAACAAATTGGCACCTTATACTACTGCTACTGTATATGGATGGAAAACCTGGAGAAGTGAGTCACCATCAGTATATATTTAGTAATATGTACTATACAAAGGCAGGTCACATACCTCTGCAACTATGTATAGTGGTTTTCTTAGAAAAATGGAGAGTAATAAACTTCAATATAGTGAAATGTCTACTACAATGGAGGATATCATACCACTGTTACAATATTATCTTCATTCCCTCTGTACTCTTCTTAGTAATTCGCACTTTCATTAATTTTGCACCAGATAGATAAAAATCGTTTCATATCTTTCGGACGAGTTTCAGCATCCAGGTTATTCGCCTTCCCAGATGGTTCTCTTTGGGTATTTATTATATATTTAATAACATAATGAAAAATATGACATAACACTAGATTTAGTAACATATTAAAAGATTACAATAATTAGAAATTGTTTTTGATGACAAGTTTTGTAATTTAAGACCAGAAAAAAAGTGTTAATAAAAAATCGCATGTGTACAAGAACTGAATAGAATTTTTAATAAAGTTAAAATATTAGAAATAAAATTTACCGGCATGTATACTATTCTGATGAATAATGTTATATCTTTTAATAAAGATTACTACATCCCGTTCAAAATTCAAGTTTCATTTTACCTTAAAGAGAGAGAGAGACTTCCAAGATAATTATGACAGCGTCCAGAGGAGCGAGTAGCAGCAGAAGAAGAGATCTACAAGCCTCTATAAAAATTAAAAAGACTTATAGGTAATCCGGGCGAAATCACCAAGAAGACGAAGAGAAGCTCCCACTCCAGCTCCAGATCACCCCATTTGGGTTGCAAAGAAGCCGAGCCTTCAAAGAAGCTTCTCGCTCTGTCTTACAAAGAGGCCAAGCTCTTCCACCTGCATTGAAAAAGCCTAGTTCTCCCGCCTGCAAAAAAGCAGAACTCTTTCCCTTGCATAGAAGAGCCCGAGCTTTTCCGCTTGCAAAGAGGCACAGTTCTTCCGCCTGCATAGAGAAGGCCAAGCTTTTCCGTCTGCAAAGAGGCCGAGCTCTTCCGCATGAAAACACGGGAAATACAGAATTGGTGACAACAACTAAACGAGAAGTGGCAGATTAAAGAAATAATATTCCAACTAATGTGGCCACTTCATCTCCCTCTCTCCATCTCTCCTCCCTCTCTCCTCTCCTCTCTCTCCTCTCTCCTCTCGCTCATCTCTTCCTTCTCTCTCTCTATCCCTATCTCTTCTCTCCTCCTTCTCTATCTCTCTCGTCACTCAGTCCTCTCCTCTTTCTCTCGGTCCCTGGAAGTGTGCGGCTGTAGTGGAGGCTCACTCTCTCTTCTCCTCTCGAATCTCTCTCTCTCTCTCGTCTCCTCTCAGTTGGAGTTATGATGGTGGTTGAGTCTCTCTCATTCTCCTCTTCCCTCTGTCTCTTCTCATCAATCCTCTCGTTGATCCCCTCTCTCCTCCATGTCTCCTCTCTCTCTCTGCTCTCCTCTGCCTCCTTCTGTCCCTCCTCTCTTCTATATATATATTTATTATATTATATATATCATATATATATATAACTATATACTATATAGTATAATATATATATAATAGATATATCATATAGTTTAAATATATATATATATATTATATTATATAATAATATAATTAGTATAATATATATATATTTATATATAGATATATATAGTATATAAATATATATATATTATACTATATATATATATTATATATATATAATAATATATTATATTATAATAATATATAAATATATATATATATATATATAATAGATAATATAATATAATAATATAAATATATAATATATATATTATAATATATAAAATAATAGATATATAATATAAATAATATATATAGTATATATATATATATAATATAATTATAATATATATATATACTATATATTATACTATATTATATTATATTGTATAATAATATATATATATATAATATATTATATATATATAATATATATATAGGTTATATAATATACTAATTAGTACATATTATAGTAAATAAGTAACTATAATATATATATATAATAATATAATATATATATATATATATATATTATAATATCTATATATATATATACATACGATATAAACATTACATATTATAATATAAATAATATATATAATATATAATATATGATATATAATATAAGTATATATAATATAGTAATAATATGATATAAATATATATATATAATCATAATATATAATTAATAAGTATTATAGATATATATATATGATATATATATATATAGTAGATTATATATTATTATATATTTAATAAATATATCCTATGAAGATATATTGTATATAATATATATATATAGTTCTTTATATATATATATAATTGTATATATATTATATATTTAATAATTATATAATTAATATATAGTACTATCTATATATACTAATATATGAATTAATATATAATACATATACATATATTTATTATATATATATATATATATATTATAATATATATATCTATCATTATATATAATATATATCATATATATATATATTATATATTAAATATATATATATATATAATTTATATATATATATATAATATTATAATAAGTATATAATTAATATATATATAATATAAATAAATATAATTATATTATATATATATAATATATATAACCGCCAATTCCTGTTGAGGACAATTACGTTTTTTTCAGGGGGCAATATAAGGAACCATTCGAATCATCTTTTAATGTTTGTGTCAAAAGGACTTATTTTAAATAACTCCATCAAATAACGCCTAATAAAAAATACATGAAAATTAAGTACATTATTAAATACACACAGTATTTTAATTTACGAACACAGGCTTCGAAGATATTTATCATTAGCATTTAAACTTACACAATATACTCCTTTATTGAATTACATTTAACACATTTCTTCACAAAAATAAATTGTGCGAGCTTTAACGAAAGCAAACACAACAAAGAATAAAATATAATAATTAATTGTATGTACCATCTCCAAGATCGTATCCCCAATGCAGCATATTAACAGACCGAGACATTTTATCTATTCTCGTCTCTTTTCGGAAATATTAATTCTGCTAAAAAAGAGCGGATAAAGCAAGTCTTTATGATGTAAGAATTGAGTATGATTAGTATAATCATAATATATATATATATATATATATATATATAAATATATAGTATAAGTATATATATATATATAAAATATATATATATAATCGAATATATATATATATAGCCAAGACAAAGAAGACTAATATTTTTTTATTTTCTTGATCAAGCACACATATAGCACTAAACTTCATAAATAATATAAATTATATATCATTATATATATATATATAATATATATATAATATATATAAATAACTATAAGCTTAGTTAATAATAAATATAATCTATAATTGATTAGTATATATCGATACTTTCATAACTTTCGCTAGATCCATCGATTGGCACTAACATCCCTCTCGCTTGATAGCGTCAAGACTAGTAATGGAAGATTTCTTCTTTCAAAGGAAAGGTGGCTGTTACGCTTGTAAACGTTCGCACCACAAGAAGGAGTCCGAAAACAGAACCGAACAGGTAAAAATTTTCCATTGTATTAGAAAGATTGAAAACAAGTTACACAAAAGAGAGCGTGAAGTATGCGAATTCGAGAAAACCTTTTAGGACGATTTTTTGTAGTTCCTAGAACTTGTTTCTAAGTTACCATAAAGGACTCCCTCTTAAAGAAGGTCCTTACTTTAAAGACTGAGACTAATTTCGCATAATTCACGCGATCATTAGATGGAAGGATAAGTTAGAGAGATTGAGGAAGTAGGCATAGGGGGTACGAGAAGTAAAGCCAGACCGCGTTGTGTTGGAGTTGGAGAACGTGGCAGAGATCTAATCTGAACAGTATTATCCGAAGGCGTATCTTCGGGTGCTAGTTGGATTCGAACATTTGATGTTGGAATGGTCTGAATGTGGATGTTCTCAACGGGTTCGACCTGCTCGGTATGCATTTCTCTACGAGTATACGTTCTTTGGTCGCAAACAATAACGCGATGACAAGAACTGCGAGGAAGAAAATGGTTCCTGAATAATTTTGTGTTAATTGTGTGTGGATGAGTTTGATAATGGGAATGTCTGGAGGAGGGAAATGCGGACTGATTTAACCGATCTAGTCTCTGATTCCAATGAATTTTCTTCAAAGCTTGAATTAGGGAAATAGACAGAAGAATATTCCAGACTTGAAAATAGTAACTCTAGAATAACACCATGGATCCAGAATGAGAAAATTAGGAGAAAAGGGTTATATTCTTTTCTAGGTGAATAGGATTCTTGAACTGAAATTTAGCAAAAGTGAAAGCTCATCCGTGAGAATAGTGAAAAACATAGTCATTAGACAGCTGAATAGAGGGTTTCTGCACATGCGATGCGAAGCCCTATTTTTTTGAAAAGAAATAAGGGTGAAATGTCCAAAGTGAGCAGTATTATACGTTCGATAAGATTTGTATTCACAATACGGACAAGTGCGAAAAATCATGGTAAAATTTAGGCATGAGTGCAACAAGACAAGACTGATCATCGATAGAAGCAATTACTTGGGATTGGGGGCAAACTGCTAATTCGCATAAAGCGCGACAAGGTTGTGCCGATTCTTTAAGATAGGTTAGTCCTTCGACCATAAGAGTTCACAAAGATAATAGTTTTCTTGGGTTATTGTTAAACATTACTTCGAACGAGAGATTGATTCAAAGGAAGATGAGTGGAAAAAGGTATGAGTTTATGAAGAAGTGAATTCTCCACTGAGATAAAAGGAATTAAAGGTGAAGTTTCAATTAGGGGCTAGACAGCAGATGTGGAATAAGTCCAAGAGTAGGCTTAAGAAGATTGGTATGATCTTTGTTTCTAAGGGGTAGTAACGTCGTGCTGTAGTTTGTTCTTGTCTATCCTCTAATAGACGAAAGCACTAGGATTTGGGAGAAAAAAGTTGTGATGGGATTTTATTTTTGCCCAGTTGAAGTGAAGGTTAATCACTAATTGTGTATATTATGTATATTACTAGTTAATAAGTGCTGGTTACGATTAAATTACTAATAGCCTGACTTATACAGTGCCCAATTTGTTTATCATTATTATGCGTAGGACTAAAGCTTTGATTGAACTCTATTAACTTTGTAGGCTATCCCTAAAATTCATTAAAGAAATTGCTTTACAATTGCTCTCTTATGATAGAGGGCTAGATCTGTTACTGAGAGAATTTATATACATCTTAATTTTTTCCTGAGTAGCCTTTGACCTTTGTTATGTGGGCCGTCCGAAAAAATGTTGAGGACCACGACTCTCCGCAGTCCAAATCTATATAAGCAGCCTTCTCCTTTTGATCGTGCGAGATCCAAGGTAGCTCACTAACTCATCTGGGCTATGAAGATTTTCTCGAATGAGTCATTAGTGAAAATCCCATTGATGACCCTTTGTGAGATGGGTTGAAACTTCAGAACAGGTGGCTTCCAAAAGAATGGTAAGAGATGGAATCTTTGATGTTATTACTAGCATTGGATGATCTTGACAATATTTTCTGTGATGTTGAGGGAGCATCTCTATGAAAAATTAAATACTAGGGTATTCCCTTCTATGAATCACGGTGCGATATAAGACAACATCCAGGCAGAATCTTTGTTTCTTCATTTTCTTTTAGAAATATTTCGACATGTCAGTAGGATTGTGAGTAGAAACAAGATCACTTTTCTGAACTTCATTTCTGAAATATTTTAGCCATATTGAAATACTTTATACTTTTCTGTATTCTTGTAATAGTTAAAGGTCGCCTAATCAAACTTGATCAATTTTTGAACATCGGAAATTAATGGTTACTTACAGCAAAGCATTTACATTTTACGAACTAAATAGTTTCTTAATAATAAACTGGTTAGTTAACTTGTTATATTCGAATGCTACATACTACTAAATACTTGTGAGTTTTAATTGTTAATATTAATTACTATATACTAGTTAGTTACTTATTTTTTAGTTACTAGTTAGTTACTTATTTTTTATATGCTAGAGGTTAATGAATAATTCTTAATACAAAGCTAATTAAGTTTTCTTAAAAATTATTTAAATTACTTGTTTCTTATTTTTTTTCCTTTTATAGAAAAGTTTTTCTTTTTTCTGTTTTATAGTATTTTTTATATTAAAAAATTGCGTTGCCCCCCCCCCTTTGGAGTGAAACGTATTCTTTAAAATTGATTTTGTATATAAAAAAATAAGCAGAAATATAACTAATGAATCTAATCCAGACTAGGCTAAATCTAAGTTAAATGTTAGTTTAATCAAAATATAACTAATCCAGGCTAGTGTTAATCTAAATTAAATGTTAGTTTAATCAAAATATAACTAATCCAGGCTAGTGTTAATCTAAGTTAAATGTTAGTTCAAGTCAAAATTATATCTAAACTATAAAAAAAAATTTAAAACTAAAGTTATCTTAACGTAGAAGTTAATCAACTTACAATTAATAAGTATATTTTCGCGAAATTTGTAATCCATGCTAGGTATCTTAGTCTATGAACGATCGTTTATTCTTAATCCCAGCTAGGTTTTTTCTAATCTAATTTTCTTAAAACAATAAACGTCAAAAAAAAAACTATACAAATGAGAAATGCGAAATGCGAAATGTACGTAGACATCTTCTTAAATCTAAGGAATATCTTCTAGAATCTGACGTATATCTTCTTAAATCTACAGAATTTTTCTTTAAATCTACAGAAAATCGATACGAATTAATAGCCAGGAGGCAAATAATATGTCTTATTTCCTCTAACTATCGTATTCAAATCCAGTTTAACAGTCGGAGGTTGGACGGTAGGAGTATTCACTATAGTCTCCGTTGTGTCTTTTGCCTCGGCTTGGTGTAGGGCTTGTTCTCTCAACCTTGTTTGACTTCTTGTAATTCTGGGGGTAGAATTTCTAGGACCAGTAAACAATTGATGCGGTCTGTAAGACGGGTCTTGTTTTCTGTTATCTCTGACGATTTCCCTAGGAGATGATTCTACAACAGTGGGAATGGGATAATTCCCGTTTTTTTCAGGGACATGAAGAGATTTCTCTGGGGAAGGAATTCTTGGAGGGGATCCGCCGTAGGCACCGTATATCTCGCCTTCATGTGCGGGTGGCTCATGAAGAATTCCTCTAGTAGGGAATTCTAATGAAATTTCTTGTTGAATGGGTGACAAAGATGGTCTAAACTCTCTTCTATGAACTAAGGGATTACAAGGAGTTTTTTGGAAGTCATTTCTAGGAGTAGAACATGCAAAATCACTGTCAGGACCTACTCTTCCCGCAACTACATCGCTATACCTTTTTCTTTCTACATCTTCATTGCTATACCTTTTCAGGTTCCACAGGGGGCTGGCTGTTCTATGGGAGTCTTGATTTAACTCCAAGAATTATTTCCAATCTGAGTTGGTTGTGGTTGAGAATTGGGAAGGTTTGTAGCGCAAACTGAGTTGAATGCGGGTGCGAGGAAGCTGGGAAAAGAGGATTATTGTCCAAGCTGAAGCTGATTGTGGTGGAGGAGTTGGGAAAGAATAATAGGAAGGTGGCCGTTGGGGTGGAGTAGAATAGTCTTCTACTCCATCATCTTCTTCTGAACTGATTTCTGAATCACTCTTGGGTGCATCTTCTTCAATTCTTACTTCCTCACCTTCCTTGGAGCTTAACATCTCTTTAACCGCTTGAGGATTCCAAACTTCGTCATTCATAAAGTCAAACTCTGACTCTGTGATCTTTTCTGCTGCAATCACCTTTGCATTGTCCACATGGACAGGAAATGTCCTTCCTGAACTTAAACAAATTACCAATATTTTATTTGGTCCTCTTAAACATCTCACAATGTATGGCCCTTCAAACTTTGGACATAGCTTTGATCTATGATGGGGCTTCTTGACGGCTCTGATGAAAACATAATCTCCTATTTTTAATTCTCTTTTCTTGGCTTTTTTATGTTGTTGCTCCAATGTCTTAGTTGTCTCTTCCTCCAACTTTTCTCTGGCCAAATCTCTTATGTTATCGATCCTCTCTATTAACATATCTACTTCATCTGAAATGAACCTCTTTTTCTAAGCCTTATTTACAAAAGGGGATACATAATCGGGCATTTTCATAGGGGACCCTCTTATATAACATGCCAATAAGAAATGGGGGAAGAAGACCGATGTTCGATTATTAAGCGGAATTATGCGATTTGGGCAAACTGAGGTACTGTTATCCCAACTTTGGTGTCTTTACATAGTGTCGTAGAAAAAACTCAATTGTCGGAGTTTATTCCCTCAACTACTCCGTTTCTGGTGTGATTGCTTTTAAGGCCAGAATTTTACCTTTTTGTCCTCAAGCTTTTTACATAATCTTTGAAACACCTGACTCGTGAACTCTAGTGCATTGTCCGACAGGAGAAGTTGGGGGGCAGAATGCCTACAAATAACCCTATCCTGCAACGCTCGGGCAAATTCACTTACTAGTTCTTGTCTTACAAGGTACTAACTCGACATACCTGGTTCAATTGTTTAAAAAAACTAAAAATATTGGGCCCTGTTCTGTACAAGTGGGGAGCTTTCCCAAACTACTATCTTACAAGGACGCGGGAAAAAGGTGTATAGGCAAAGGCCATTGTCGATCGCCCTGTAGGGGGTTTTGGGCCCTTACCTTAGCACACGATCAGCACTGTACAATATTCTTTTTTACCAACTTTGAAAATTGGGGGAAAACGTTACTTTTTCTTCCACCCTGTTTTCTGTTCTTAACTGTCCCCCGTGCCCGCTGCATAACGAAGCATGACAGTGATCGATCACACTGTAAATCATACTATCGGGGACGTGAATAAACATAGGGTTTTTTGTCTGTGCCTAGCATCAATAATAAAAACCTTTAATAAAAAATGGTGTGGGTAAGATTTGGGTTCGCTTGTAGCCATTGCACATAAATACTCTAACCTTGGCACCTTCCTGTCTCTTATATTTGAAAGGTTTCCTTAAGTTAAAACAAATATCTGTTCGGGGTAAATTACCTTTATTTTTAATTACCATTTTTATAAAGAACAAACTTAGGTGGCGGGTGTCTTACTAATAAATCAATAATCTGGTGGGATATTGTTCTTGCCCTTTTTGTACACAATGGTGGGAGAAAAGCTATTAACAAATAAATACCATCTGGCTAACCTACCCGTTTGCTGTTTGTTTCGAAAGATGAAGCAAGAGAGGCTTGATAGTATCTGTTCTGGCATGATGTCACCGTTATAGCCGAAGACGGCGTTCTTAAACTTCTGTAGCAGACACTACGGCCAGGCACTCCTTTCGACGTATGTAGTTCTTTATCACTGCCTCTGAGTACGCGTGAAACGAAGGAAAGAGGCTTCTCTTTTCCATCATCTGTAAGTTGGTACAACACGCCCCCGATGCCGTAATTACAAGCATCTGTATTCACGAAGAATTCCTACTATAATCGGGGAATGTCAACTGTGGCTGTACAATCAACTTATCTTTTAGCGTGTCAAAAGCCTCTTGCTGCTTTTTCGTCCAAATAAATGGGACATCTTTTTTACTAGATCATACAGTGGTTGTGCAACGACTGCGAAGTTCTCTATTAAAAGCAGAAAAATTAAGAAGAAGAAAATAAGGATTACTCTGTTGTTTCTTCCTTAACATCGTTAGGAGGGGCTTAAAACTTTTTAACGTTCCATTCTGGTTTGGCTGGATCGGGGAAGATTCCGTCCCTTCCTATCTTAAACCTAGATACAAAACATGATTGTTAAGAAGCTACACTTAGGGACAGTTTTACCCTTCAACTCATTGTTTTTCTCTAAAAGCGGTAAGCCTTTCCTCAAAATTTTGAAAGTGTTCTGTTACATTTTTGCCTAGCACTAGACGTCTCAAGATTACAATTGGCATCTGTCTTAGGAGGTGATTTAAGGCCATGGTCATTGCCCGAGCATACACCGAAGGTGCGTTCTTATGCCCAAACATCAAAGTCGAGTGGGGCGTAAACAGCCTTTTCTAGTTCGGGAATGCTAATCAGCTTTTGCCTGTTTCCTGTTCGACTTCGAGCGAGTAAAGCGTCGATCAAATATATTACTTGAGAAGCTTATTTTGCCCTAGCGAGGTGAAAAATCTCTTCTATGCTCGGCAACGGGAACACGTCTTGGCACGCTGTAGGAGTTGATACCTATTACGAATACAAACTGCGAGGGGTTGTACTAATGCTTCTTCTTCGCTAACTACTAGAATGGTGAGCGTGTGGGCTGTAAACAACCTGTTGAGTATCCCTTGCGCAAGCCGCATCCGTAAATCATCTATTCCTGTAGAGTACCTATGTGGTAAACGATATTGTTTACGAAAAAAATAACCTTAGGCATTGGGGAGTAATTCAATTCAAATTCTGAAGCGGGGCAGACAGAACAGCACCTTTCATCGAGTGCAATACATTCATGAAAACTCCATCCAAAAGCTGAGCTGTCTCAGATACTCTGGCATTCTCTTAAACGCTATTCTCGGCATTCTCTTTTTGACATTTTTCTTCATGATCTCTCTATACACTTGCCTTAGCTCTGTCTTAGAAAGACTTTGGAGCATGTGGCTACATTGGCGGAAGCTATTTGCTGGGTGTCCTTTGTGTCTGGGCTTAGTCCAACAGGTTCGCTAATTATATGGGATGACTCTTCCCTAAATACAATCCTTTTCTCAAATAAACTTGTTGATCACTCAAAGTTTGTATAACTAAAGACAATTGCATTATTACGTACGGGACTCACCGCAGTTAGCTATGACAAGTGGCCTTTGAGAGCTGGGTTCATTAGGACACATTCTTCTCCAATTCGAAATCATCCTGAGTTTCGGGCCTAACTTTCAAATGTCCAGACGACTGTGCTGGCAAAAAAGGGGTGATTTTCGGAGGCAGCTGCGTCAAATCGATTGATTTCCTCATCGAGCATCAAATAACCACCTTTGGTATGGTTAGGGCTCGCTGAAACCTGTAACCTTTTAGTTTGACTCAAATTTTCCTTTACATTAGAAGAAGTTGTGCTTATACTGTCGGCTTAGGCCGTCTGTTGCTCAGCCTGTGATGAGTAGAGGTGTCGAGCTTTCTTTTGCCTCCCACCCTGTTCTCCCTATCACTTGCGTCTGACTTGGTTGAGCTGTTCCGTTATGCAATTCTCTTTCTTATCGCTCTAGCACCGGTTGGCCCCTATTTGAGGTTTGCGGACGGGTTGCCCCTTTCCTGTTGGAAGCGACGCGTTTCATAACTGAGCTGGTTAGTTGAGGGTTGGGTTCGAATCCCAATTAACTCTGTTCTCTCTAGGCAACTGCTGCCTAGGTGGATGTTTCCTGGACAGAGTTGGAGTCCTTTTACTCTTCTGAGATCTCCATCTGTATACTCTCTAATAAATACAAACCCATGTTTGGCAAGGACAGAAATGTCCACCTCTTACCTTTCTTTAATGGACATTTTTGAGAAATAAATTTAAAAGAGTTATCGTAAATTAGCTAAAAATGTTATACTAACAGCACATCCCAACTTAGGTTCACCTTTACTTCACTACTTGAAAAGTAGTGAGTAATATCTTTCATGCATGCGGAGATACAACTGCACTTCTCCTCTCAACTTGGTCGGGTATTATCACCTCTGCACAACGAGATTCGGTCCTTTGAAGAGGTACTTTGAAATTACCTTCTTTCTCTAACTCTCTTAACCGCTTAGGCGTGACAAGGCTGATACTACTTCCGCTGTCTCAAGTAAGACGTCATGCCTTAGCCTCCCTATCACCTATGCCGAGCGGGCGTAAGGTAAACATTAGTATAAAAATGATGGCCTAGTTTGAAAGGTCGTTCGACACTTTCCTGAAAAAATGTACTAAGGCTGAGCTTGTTTTTATCTCTTTCTCTGCCATATACGCCGTCATCATATTTTCTTCTTACATTCCTTCTGTCTTTGCCCTTGCCGAAAATTTCTGTCTCTTATTCTTTTCATCTGAATGGGAAGGCTCCTCTCTAGAGGTTTCTATCTTCATCCCCTCTTCTTCACTCACGTTCAGAGTCTCTTACTTGGTGTCAGCATCGTAGACTCTTGGTGTTCTTCTTTGACCTTCCCATCTGAGGGCCTATACGCTTCCTTTCTCCTGGAGAAGGTCCTTGGCCCTTTCTTATCTGTACTGAAACGCTCTCCTCTCTTGGCCTTCACACCCCTTCTCCTATGCATCTTACTATTGAATGGGTGAATCATGCTGGTCTTCTCCTGGAGCAGGCCTCCATGGAGGGGCTTCTCTGCAGTTAGGTTGAGAACCCCTCTTGTGATATTTTTTACAGATTCGGCAAAAAGGTAACTCCCATCGACAGGTTCGCGAGGAATGACCTACGGTCTCGCACGAAAAACAAAAATCGTGTTCTTTCAGTTCTTGGTCGGTCATCCCTTTAAGAATTACTCTGTCTTTCCGTGGGACCTATTCTGATCTCACCTCTTCTCTATGCTTTCGAAAGGTATTGGCTGGTTTTACCTCCTCTCTTTGCTTTCGAAAGGTGTTAACTGACCTACTCCTCCCTTTTCCTATTTTCATACCTTGTTGTTGGTAGCTCCTTAATTCTCCTATTAAGAATTGTTGTATTCAGATCTCTGTCTGTCTTCAGGCTCCTCTTTGGCCAAAAATACATTGGTGGTACGAAACTCCATTTGTTTTTTAGGCCGTGTCTTTATAAAAGCACCTAATTGGAAAATTTGAAGCCAACTTCTCCAAAATTCTACTAAATTCATGTCTGCATCGAATATCTGGCAGTATTTTTTCTTTTAATCGTTCACCATCTCTCCTCTCGGAAACATTCTGTAAGATCTTGTCTGTAACCATGATGTTTATCTGCTTAGATGTAAACACCGCCTCTTTGTCCAGATCATGCAATTTACTTTGATATCTCCAGAGTTTATTTTATAGCTCTAGTATAAAGTCTGTAAAGAATGAATCTCTTTCTCTTTTGTACTCTATAAATTGTAGCAAAAGATCAAAAACGGTGTGTTGGTCATCTGGCTGAAGGAATATTCTTAATTGCAGTAAGAAGTCTTCTAGCTTTGTACATCTGGAAAAACTCGAATCTTTTCAGGAGATACTCTCGCTTCAGCTATCTAAACTAGAATATATGGTGAATTTAGCAAAGGAGATCTTTTGGCTTTCATTTAATTCACCTAAAGAATTAAGTCTCTCATTCAACGTTGTGATATAATCTTCATATCTAATCCCTTGCCCAATCTTGGTCTTTAAATTCTTACCGAATAATTTTAATCCTTCAGGCACCTCTGGAAAAGCCATTGAGAACAAATTGGATGGGTAGAAAGGAGTTATATTCGATTGAGGCATATAAGGATGTCCAGGCCATGCTCCGGGGTAAGGATAAGGACGGTTAGGCATAGGTGTGGTTCCAGGTGGAATACCATTATAATAAAAAGATGTAAAGGTAGTTCCCGGTGGGGGACCACCATAATAAAAACTGCCTTGCCCTGGTTGGGCGTTTGTGAGGGTGTTATTCCCTTCTGTCCCTCCCGGAAGGGTATTCAATGGCTGTGGAGCCACGTGGTACCCGAAAGGGGGGAGAGCTTGTCCCCCTGACTGATTAGGATTCGCTGGTGGGTCCTCTGACCCTTGTTCGGTGGTGGGAGCTTTGTCTGTACCTGCCCACTTACTTACATCCGGCTTTGGGGTGTAATGGTTTACACTACCCCCCCAATTCACACGAGTCTTCTTCTTAGCAGCAGGTTGTGTAGTAGTCGGT
>JABUQX010051433.1:7500-10000 GCA_015478945.1 Trachelipus rathkii | reverse complement strand
TTTTATATGATTATAATGAAAGTCATACATTAAAGTTTTACTTAACTCTAAAATAGACATTCCTACATATATAGGTTTATCAAATCTTAGTTTAGTTTTTTTCATATATTTATTTTTTATATGATTATAATGAAAGTCATACATTAAAGTTTTACTTAACTCTAAAATAGACATTCCTACATAAATAGGTTTATCAAATCTCAGTTTAGTTTTTTTCATATGACAAGCTATTAAATTTTCTGAGAATATTTTAAACGATTCAAAATTTGGTTTATTTACTAATTTTTGAGCTTGCTCTTCATTTTTAACTAGTCGTACATCAACTCTATTTCTTATGTTTTCCATCGTTTTACCAAACACGGAGTTGTTCATTAATTTATAGAAATCTTTCTCAAATTCATTCTTCGCTTCCTTTCTCTTTCTCGTGTTAAGATCAATGTATGATTTCATCCAATCGCTCTGATCAAATTCTAATATTCTATGTATTTTCGTTAGTTTCAATCCTAAATTCAAACACTGTTTTAAATTTCTATAGTGTATGATATATTTTTCTTTATTATTCAAGTTTGGAACTAATTTGGAAACTTTATCTAACTTTATATTTTCTGCTGCTAAAGGATAATCATTATGTAAATCGTGTAGCTCTTTAGAGTATTCTAAATCAACTTCTAAGATATATCCTTTTTTAGATTTATCATTGATATCCGAAACATCGAAATCGTTGATGTTTTTTATCCATTTAAAATTTCCTGTCGGTAAATACTGAGACATTGCCCAGCCATACAAATTATTCGCATCTAAATAAGTGATATAACTATGAGGTTTATTTTTATCATAACTTTCTTGAATATATGGATTATTAGCCTTCGCATATCTATGTGTTATAGTACTGATTCCTCCTCTAATCCCCTTTTCTATCATTAACAACATATCCGGATCTTTTAATAAATCTAATTTTACTTTCGTTTCTTTTAATAATGCATCCCAAGATAACCCTGGAGATGTAAAATAACGCGCTGGATCTAATTTATAAGTATCTAAACAAGTTGTTCTAAAGTTTTCAAACACATCCGCTAATAATAATGTATCAGATTGTAAATATAACATATGGTAATCTTTAAATGTTTTACAATTAAATTTTGTCCAGATAGTCTGCGCATGTTTGTAGTCCTCGTTTGTTATATCTTCATTATTCAAAATATTATAAAATTTCTCTTTTTTTTGTCAATTTTTCCTGATTAAATTTTGCTATATTTTGATAATATTTGTATAAATTCTTTAAATTTTCATTTTCTAAATTTGATGCCCGCTTAGCTAGGGACGATGACATAAATCTAAAACTATCGAGGAATCTCAACTCCATGCTTGTTGAGATTGTTCCTTCATCAACTTTTATAAACTGACTGAAACTTATATAAGTTTCATCCGTTTGAGGAATTGCTTTTAATTCACCGTCGGTTTGTCCAAATTCTTTAATGAATAAATGAGCATCGTATTTAGATAAATTATGCATTATTATCGGGATAAATTTAGGATTTCGAATTTGTAAATTACAACTTCTATGAGCAGGTCCTCTATATTCTCCTGTTAAATGATTATGGTCTCTTACTTTGAAATCTGATGGTGTATATTCTTTTCTACATACATAACAACGATTAGCATTTTCATGATTCATTTTTTCTTCTGAAGTTAAGTTCATGGGTTTGTTTATTTTCAGTAATTTATAAATCCTTTTTGATTCTGAAATTAAATATTCTACAAACGTTTTAGATGCTTCTTTACCTTCATATATTTCAAATTTTGAATATTCATCGATATCACATTTCGTATAACAACACCAGCTGTTTGGTTGATGTTTCTGTAAGTTAATGGTATAGGATTCATTAGGGTTTGGTTGACTCGTATGTATTTTTTGTAAGGTGCTTTCAAAATCTGCATAAATAACAAATGGGTGTCTGAATTGTTTATAATACAATTTAAATTGAACTTGACCTTCAGCTAATTCCATTCTTACAGGTTTATGAATACTACATTCTGGTAAATGATTATCTAATAATTCTTTTTTATAAAAACTATGTAAACAGAATCGACATGGATACGTTTTATTTTCATGCTTCTTATTTATAAATGGACTCAAATCTTTCATCAGTAAATAATGTGTATTTTTATCATTTGATATTAAAAGTAAATCAACATGTTTAGTTTTCTCAACTTTTGTAATTCTTAAAGGATATAATATTTCTTTTTCATCAAGTCCAAATACGTTAACTGACACATCGTTTTGGTTCTCAAATTTATTAATCTGATTTAGTTTAACTGGGAATTCTATTCCTTTCCAATTATATTTTTCTGATTCTAGCTTTACTCTATTAGATATTCTATTATTATTATGACCTTCATCTAAACAATCAGATCTGGCTATACACCATTTAAAACATTCATTGTCCTTTTTGTTTTGAATATTTATTAATCCGAATTTTGGGTTCTTATATTTTGATGG
>JABUQX010051433.1:0-2500 GCA_015478945.1 Trachelipus rathkii | reverse complement strand
ATTGATTTAGTATTTAAACACGCTAACTAAATAAATCAAATTTAAGTGATTTAGTATTGAAACAATAAATCAAATTTAATGCTACCGATATTTAGCACGTGTATCGGTAGGGAGGTGAACACGTGTAAAAATTGAATGAAACTTCTCCGTTTATTAAGAATAAAACATTTAGGCACAAATTGGAAGCTACAACTGACCGCACCCTCACTCAACAGAGTTCACTCAACCACTGACACTGAGCACATCTTGTGGATGGCTGGACTACCTCTAAACATTATCAGAATGGTCTGAAATTTTATGTGGGAGGTTTTTACCCAAAGTGGATCCAATTGGATGGTGAGAGTAAACATTTCAAACGTTCAAAATATAGGGCCAGGCTAATTATATATCTATATATATATATCATATATTTATATTATATATTACTATATATATTATATATATATATATATATATATATATATATATATATATATATATATGATAATTATATTTATATATATATATATATGAGTATTATAGATATAGTAGTATATATTATATATTGATATAATATTATTATTAGTATATATATTATATAGTATATATAGATGATGTATATATAGTTATAGTAGTTATTTTATATTTATATATCTATATATATATATATATATATATATATATATATATATATATAGTAATATATATATATATATATATATATATATTATATATATATATATATATATATATATATATATATATATATATATATTAGTATATATTTATATACATATATACATATATATTATATATATATATATATATATATATATATATATATATATTATATATTATATATATATATATATTATATATATATATATAATTAATATATATATATATAGTATATATATATATAATAATATTATAATATATATAACAATAATATTACAAATATATAGTATATATATATATATTATATATATATATTATATATATGATATATATAATAATATATATAATATATATATATAATATATATATATATATATATATATTAATTTATTATTATAAAATAAAAATTATAATATATTATATATTTATATTAGGGATTGTGCGAATAGTGAAAAAGCCGAATACCGAATACCGAATATTCGGCTAAAAGTATTCGGCCGATAAAACACTTCGCTATTCGGCCGAATAGTTATTTAAAAGTTCGGTCATCCATTTAGGAAAATAAAGAAAACGTACACTGGTTCAACAAAAAAAAGGTTTGAAATTTTTCTTGGATGGACTTTGGTAGCAGATATATAGTAATTCGGATGTGCTGATTCCATATATATTCGGATTTGCTGTATCACATCCCGTTTCGTGCAATCATGGATCCTATTTTTGCGCATTTTCCCTAGGAATGACAAAATTCAATGTGCGCACTACGTAGGCTGTATAGACGTTACCCTCCGCATATATCTTCTACAGTATCAGCAAGTTTACTGCGGTCGATATTCGGGAAGCAGCATGTGGTAACTTTACTACGTCTACATGTATGGATGCCAATGACGTGGATGATTGTCTATCATTCATCTGAAATACAGTCGGATGGTCGGTCATTTGTTCACCCAGGGTGAACTGAACCATCTTGTATGAGAATTGGTATTTGCCGAAGTTGTCCTGAGCTGTTGCTTCGAGGTTGCATGAAAAATGACTTCTGGACCATGGCACAGAGTAACATTTTATCGTAACGAGAAGCAGAGCTGCGGAGGCTCTTCCAGTCAGATGGTAACCTTGTGTTTTGCAGTGAAGTTGCAGGCCTACTACTCGCTATGGGACTCCCAGCATTACGATGCAGAGTGAGTTGGCGACTGTTTATGACACTTCCAAGAGCAGTTTAAAGTTTGTGTTGTTACACAACGGCAAAAGGGTATGCTTCCGTTCCAGTAGGGTACTCGGTACGGATGAGAGAGGAGTATGCAAAATCAAGACAGTTTGGAGAGGCTACAATCATCAGGATTTACATTGCGATGGTAAATTCATTGCGTCAACCTCAAACTGGTAAACATTTTGCCTGGTCAGCAAGCACCGGTTTCACAAATATCCCGGCATTCCTGTGCTTATTTGGGACAGCCGGGTGGCAAAGGATCACTGGACCAAAAGAGAAATGGCCACCGAGGGAAACTTTGACGCCAGGTGACAGGAACTTCGTACGTGAACCACTTGTACAGAGAGAAACATCATCTTACCTCGCACTACACATAAAACTTGGTTTGATGAAACCAATTTGTGAAGGCCCTGGACGATGATGGTGAATGCTTCCGCTATATATGCTCAACGTTTCCTGGTTTGAGTGACGAGAAGAAAAAAACTGAAGGTGGGATATTTGATGGCCCATAAATACGGACACTCCTCCGTGATGCTCCTTTGCTAAAACAATGACTGTGTTAGAGGCAGTGGTGGAATGCTTTTTCAGATGTAGCCCAGAATTTCTGGGGGACAGGAAAGCCGAGAACCACTAACATCG
>JABUQX010051432.1:22500-28168 GCA_015478945.1 Trachelipus rathkii | reverse complement strand
AATATTGATCGAAGTTCTGTAATATTTAACTATAGTTCTAAAGTTCTTACCATTGCTGAGACTAGGATTTTGTCACTTGGTCTTGACTTTAATTTACCTCTTTTTAAACTTGATTTTTACCAGTGTTTTTTAAAATTTGAAAAACTTATTGGCCAACTTAGAAAGCTTCAGGGTGTTCACGGTGATGACTGGAGGGGTGATGTTTGTCATCTGATTAAGAGATTTTATTATTCTTTTAACCCTAAAAAGATTTTTTCCCCTGTTTTTAATTACAATGACCTTAAGATACTAAAGGACCTAAAAAAGGATACATCGATTGTTGTAAGTCGCCCTGATAAGGGGAGAGGGGTGGTGTTGCTGGATAAAGAAGACTATATCTCTAAAATGAACGAAATCCTAACTGACGGTACAAAATTTAAGCGCCTAACAGGTAACACCTTTAAACATCTACTAAGAATAGAAGACAAAATTAATAACTTTATTAGATCACTTGGGAATACTAATTTAGACCTTAATAAACTATATGTTTCAGGAAGCCAACCCGGACTACTTTATGGGTTACCTAAAACCCATAAAACTAATGTTCCCTTACGTCCTATCCTCTCTGCTTTAGATACCCCAGCTTACAATCTCTCAAAATTTTTGGTACCCATTATTGAACCTATCACTCGAAATCAATATACTCTGAAGGATTCTTTTGAATTTGTAGATTTCATTTCTTCCCTTACTTTCACGCAGTCCTATATGGTTAGTTTTGACATTCAGTCCCTCTTTACAAATGTCCCATTAAAAGAAACATGTAACATGATAATAGATTCTCTTTTTCAAAGTTGTGAGAGGATAAAGGGCCTTACGAAGAAACAGTTTACTAGATTAATTGATATTGCTACCTCAGATACCATATTCTTATTTAATGATGTTCTCTACCAACAGATTGATGGTGTCGCAATGGGCTCCCCTTTGGGCCCCTCCCTTGCTAACTCTTTTTTGAGTTTACTCGAAAGAACATGGCTTGATACCTGTCCTTTGGACTTCAAACCACTAATATACAGACGATATGTTGATGACTGCTTCTTGATTTTCAATACTAGAGAACAGGCCGCATTATTTTTGAGTTTTCTTAATGAACAGCATAGGTGTATAAAATTTACCATGGAGGGTGAGCATGATGACTTCTTGCCTTTTTTGGATGTGGGTGTTACTAGACGGAATGGATCCTTTTTTACCAATATTTATCGTAAGCCTACCTCAACCTTAATGAGCACTCATTTTTTTTGGTTTTATGCCGAATAAGTTTAAGCTATCAGGTCTCTCAAGCAGAATTTATCGAGCATTTAGAATTTGCTCATCTTGGGTATCCTTTCACGATGAGATACAATACTTACGTAAGTTAGTTAATTTCAATTGTTTTCCAATGGATTTGTTTGATAAGATTCTTTTTAATTTTTTAGAAAATCACTTTAGACCTAGCATCCCTGTCTCTGACGTTCCTAAACAGAAAATCTATTTAAAAATTCCATATACTGGACGGTATGCAGATTCCCTGATAAAGTCTCTAAATTCAGTTTTAATGAAACACTTTCCATTTGCCTCATTTATTTTTGTTCCAACTAATAATTTTAAACTGGGTAACTTTTTTAGATGCAAGGACCGGATTCCTCTTGGTTTACGCTCTTCTGTGGTATATTTGTACAAGTGTGCATGCTGTAATGCTTGCTATGTAGGCCAAACTGGCCTGCAACTTCAGATCAGAATTGCAAAACACAGGGGAGTCTCTTATCGTACTGAGTTGCCGCTCTCAACACCTGAGTTCTCATCAATTCGTGGACATGCTCATGAAAAGGACCATCGTATCGCCTCTACCAGCTTTTCGATTCTCGCCTCGGTCTCTGATGTGAATGATAGAAAAATCATGGAAAGTCTTTATATCAGTAGCTTAAAGCCGGAGCTTAACTCCGACCAATCCTCAGTTAAACTTCATTTATTTTAATTTTAATTTTATTTTAATTTTGTTAATAAATATTCCTTAAACAGTACAATACTGTTACAAATTGTAATTTTTATGTATTTTTTATTTTATTTTTCTTTTTTTTAACCAACTAATTCTTGATAAATTTAGTATAAATAGAGATCATAGATAATATATTTTTCACTTTGTCTTTGGCTTCTGACTTCGAAGGTTAGTAAAACTAGATTATAATTTGTAATTTTTAATTCTTTTTTAATTTTTGTAATTTTTTTAATTTAATTTTTAATTTTTGGTTTTTTTATTTTTATTTTTATTGTAATTTTTGATAGTGCTGATGATGTGCCCAGAAGAGCACGAAACGTTCAAATAAAAACAATGACATTGTCGTGGTGTTTCGTCTTCCTTTTCTATATTAAGTTGAGGTTCCCTAAGAACAAGTCAATTGCTGAAATATTAAGATCAAGATATGGCGAAGACGTACTTCACCACTATAGGAAATTAGAAACTATCTCTAAGAAGGATGCTAAAGCCAAGGCGGATCTTTCTTTTTTGTTGGTCTGTAAGTCTTATAATTATATTCCTAAGTTTATGCGCTTCAAGTTGTTTAGATCTGACTTACAGAATTCTTCACTTTATCGAAAATGGATGTTCAAATTGCTTATCACTGAAATTCAATACAAGCAGAGGCTGGGTCGAGATCTTGAAGTACAACTGGATGCTTGTCGTGTGAACTTGAAGTCAGGAGTGTCGTTTCTTGATTATAAGTATCTCCTTGGTTTGATCACTAAACGTGTGAGTATTTTTAAGACCACTACCCTTCATAGACAGAATTCTAAACTGGAGAAATTAGGTTTTACTAGTAATTTGAATATTGATCGAAGTTCTGTAATATTTAACTATAGTTCTAAAGTTCTTACCATTGCTGAGACTAGGATTTTGTCACTTGGTCTTGACTTTAATTTACCTCTTTTTAAACTTGATTTTTACCAGTGTTTTTTAAAATTTGAAAAACTTATTGGCCAACTTAGAAAGCTTCAGGGTGTTCACGGTGATGACTGGAGGGGTGATGTTTGTCATCTGATTAAGAGATTTTATTATTCTTTTAACCCTAAAAAGATTTTTTCCCCTGTTTTTAATTACAATGACCTTAAGATACTAAAGGACCTAAAAAAGGATACATCGATTGTTGTAAGTCGCCCTGATAAGGGGAGAGGGGTGGTGTTGCTGGATAAAGAAGACTATATCTCTAAAATGAACGAAATCCTAACTGACGGTACAAAATTTAAGCGCCTAACAGGTAACACCTTTAAACATTTACTAAGAATAGAAGACAAAATTAATAACTTTATTAGATCACTTGGGAATACTAATTTAGACCTTAATAAACTATATGTTTCAGGAAGCCAACCCGGACTACTTTATGGGTTACCTAAAACCCATAAAACTAATGTTCCCTTACGTCCTATCCTCTCTGCTTTAGATACCCCAGCTTACAATCTCTCAAAATTTTTGGTACCCATTATTGAACCTATCACTCGAAATCAATATACTCTGAAGGATTCTTTTGAATTTGTAGATTTCATTTCTTCCCTTACTTTCACGCAGTCCTATATGGTTAGTTTTGACATTCAGTCCCTCTTTACAAATGTCCCATTAAAAGAAACATGTAACATGATAATAGATTCTCTTTTTCAAAGTTGTGAGAGGATAAAGGGCCTTACGAAGAAACAGTTTACTAGATTAATTGATATTGCTACCTCAGATACCATATTCTTATTTAATGATGTTCTCTACCAACAGATTGATGGTGTCGCAATGGGCTCCCCTTTGGGCCCCTCCCTTGCTAACTCTTTTTTGAGTTTACTCGAAAGAACATGGCTTGATACCTGTCCTTTGGACTTCAAACCATTAATATACAGACGATATGTTGATGACTGCTTCTTGATTTTCAATACTAGAGAACAGGCCGCATTATTTTTGAGTTTTCTTAATGAACAGCATAGGTGTATAAAATTTACCATGGAGGGTGAGCATGATGACTTCTTGCCTTTTTTGGATGTGGGTGTTACTAGACGGAATGGATCCTTTTTTACCAATATTTATCGTAAGCCTACCTCAACCTTAATGAGCACTCATTTTTTTGGTTTTATGCCGAATAAGTTTAAGCTATCAGGTCTCTCAAGCAGAATTTATCGAGCATTTAGAATTTGCTCATCTTGGGTATCCTTTCACGATGAGATACAATACTTACGTAAGTTAGTTAATTTCAATTGTTTTCCAATGGATTTGTTTGATAAGATTCTTTTTAATTTTTTAGAAAATCACTTTAGACCTAGCATCCCTGTCTCTGACGTTCCTAAACAGAAAATCTATTTAAAAATTCCATATACTGGACGGTATGCAGATTCCCTGATAAAGTCTCTAAATTCAGTTTTAATGAAACACTTTCCATTTGCCTCATTTATTTTTGTTCCAACTAATAATTTTAAACTGGGTAACTTTTTTAGATGCAAGGACCGGATTCCTCTTGGTTTACGCTCTTCTGTGGTATATTTGTACAAGTGTGCATGCTGTAATGCTTGCTATGTAGGCCAAACTGGCCTGCAACTTCAGATCAGAATTGCAAAACACAGGGGAGTCTCTTATCGTACTGAGTTGCCGCTCTCAACACCTGAGTTCTCATCAATTCGTGGACATGCTCATGAAAAGGACCATCGTATCGCCTCTACCAGCTTTTCGATTCTCGCCTCGGTCTCTGATGTGAATGATAGAAAAATCATGGAAAGTCTTTATATCAGTAGCTTAAAGCCGGAGCTTAACTCCGACCAATCCTCAGTTAAACTTCATTTATTTTAATTTTAATTTTATTTTAATTTTGTTAATAAATATTCCTTAAACAGTACAATACTGTTACAAATTGTAATTTTTATGTATTTTTTATTTTATTTTTCTTTTTTTTAACCAACTAATTCTTGATAAATTTAGTATAAATAGAGATCATAGATAATATATTTTTCACTTTGTCTTTGGCTTCTGACTTCGAAGGTTAGTAAAACTAGATTATAATTTGTAATTTTTAATTCTTTTTTAATTTTTGTAATTTTTTTAATTTAATTTTTAATTTTTGGTTTTTTTATTTTTATTTTTATTGTAATTTTTGATAGTGCTGATGATGTGCCCAGAAGAGCACGAAACGTTCAAATAAAACAATGACATTGTCGTGGTGTTTCGTCTTCCTTTTCTATATTAAGTTGAGGTTCCCTAAGAACAAGTCAATTGCTGAAATATTAAGATCAAGATATGGCGAAGACGTACTTCACCACTATAGGAAATTAGAAACTATCTCTAAGAAGGATGCTAAAGCCAAGGCGGATCTTTCTTTTTTGTTGGTCTGTAAGTCTTATAATTATATTCCTAAGTTTATGCGCTTCAAGTTGTTTAGATCTGACTTACAGAATTCTTCACTTTATCGAAAATGGATGTTCAAATTGCTTATCACTGAAATTCAATACAAGCAGAGGCTGGGTCGAGATCTTGAAGTACAACTGGATGCTTGTCGTGTGAACTTGAAGTCAGGAGTGTCGTTTCTTGATTATAAGTATCTCCTTGGTTTGATCACTAAACGTGTGAGTATTTTTAAGACCACTACCCTTTATAGACAGAATTCTAAACTGGAGAAATTAGGTTTTACTAGTAATT
>JABUQX010051432.1:5000-12500 GCA_015478945.1 Trachelipus rathkii | reverse complement strand
TTAGCATCATCTGAACTAGAATATACCCACAAAGGACAACTTAGCACATCCTTAACAGGATAAACTTGGTAACGCTAACAAAGTTCCACACTTAACAACAGTAAAGTAACTAATAAGCATACAAAACGTAACCTACTTACACTTTCTCTAACATATCACTGATATTTTCATTAAGACTGTTTCTATTTTTTCCTTTTTTTTAATATTTAAACAAAAATTTATCACAACATTGTTTAATTATCATACAGACCAATGAGTTTATACTCTAACATAATGGGGTTTCACATCAATAAAGCAAACATAGCATCAACTGACCTACAGGAAAATAATGTACAAAGACAAACCTCACAACCCTTAAACACGAATAAACGGTTAACATAACAAAGTTTCGAGCTTAACAACAGTAAAAGTAACTAACATAGCACACAAAAAACGTAACCTTTCACACTTTGTCAAGTATATCTCTAACATAACGATGTTAATTTACACTAACATGGTAATATTTAACTAAAATTTATCACAACATTGGTTAATTATCATACAGAGCAGCGAAAGTATGCTAACGTAACAAAGTTTCACATCAATAAAGTAACATATCGTTAACATGACTAGGAAAATAATGTACAAAGACAAACCTATCCCACCTTAAACACGAATAAACTGTTAACATTAACAAAGTACCACACTTAACACCAGTAGAGTAACTACATGGTATGCAAAAACGTAACCTAATCTTACTTTTTCAAAGCCATTAACTCGTAACATATTAACGGTTAATCTTACACATAACACAGTAACATTAACTAAAATTTTCTCACAACATTGGTTAATTATACCGATCAACGAATATACTCTAACATAATAAAGTTTCCACATCAATTAAAACTAACATAGCGTAACATGAACTAGGGGAAAATATGCAAAAGACAAACCTAACAACAACTTACACACAATAAACTCTAACATTTAACAAAGGTTCCACACTTAACACTGTAAGCAAACACATGGTATGCAAAGCGTAACCTAATCTTACTTTTTTCAAGCATATCTCTAACCTATAATAACGTTAATCTTACACTGACTCAGTAACATTAACTAAATTTATCACAACATTGGTTAATTTTCATACTGATCAACGTATACTTTCATAACGGTAATAAAGTTTCCACATCAATAAAACATAAACATAGCGTAACATGAAACTAAGAAAATTAATGTACAAAGACAACCTAACAACAACGTACATTACGAATAAACTGTTAACATTAACAAAGTTCACTGCTTAATATCGGTAAAGTAACTAAGTATATTGCTAACATAACAATGGTTCTTCACATTAATAAAGCTAACATAGCATCATATGAACTAGGAAAATAATGTACAACGACAAAGCTAACACATCTTACGCCCTAATAAACTGTTAACATTAACAAAGTTCCACACTTAACACCAGTAAAGTAACTAACTTTACATACAAAACGTAACCTGTTCATACTTTTTCCAAGCATATCTCTAACATATTAACGTTAATCTTACATTGACACAGAACATTTATCAAAAATGTATCATAACCTTGACGATTATCATACAGACAACGAAATATAGGGCAAACGTATCACTGTTATTTTACATTAAGACTTTAATATTTAACAAAAATTTATCATAACCTTATCCCAAATAACATTATCTCTTTTTAGACTCCTTCCCCCCTTTCAGAAAATAACAACTCTAAACATGAAAATGATTTTAAGCTATAACCATTTGCATAAAGTGATGCAATACTTATTATATTTGACCCTCTGACAGGAATATGAGCAATGTAGCAGTCGCCATTCGGTTTACAATTAATATAAATGAAACATCGTTGGAATAACGAAACGCCTCGCACAAAATGAGTTCTTTATATACTAACACGAATATATGCTAACATAACAAGGTTTTTCACATTCAATAAAGCTTAACATACATCTATGGACTAGAAAATAATGAAACGACAAATCTATCACAACTAAGCATGAATAAACTGTTAGCATTAACAAAGTCCACACTTAACACCAGTAAAAGTAACTAACACTGCATACAAAACGTAACCTATTCATGCTTTTCCAAATATATCTCTAGCATATTAACGTTAATTTTACATTGACACAGTAATATTTACCAAAAATTTTCATAACCTGTTTTAATTATCATACAGACCAACGAATACTGTAAACATAGCAAAGTTTTATTCAAACATAACACAAAAAAAGTTCTTTATATACTAACCATCGAGTTATAAGCTAACGTAACAACGTTTTTACATTAATAAACCCAACATAAACATACCTGAACTAAGAATATAATGTACACGACAACCCAACACCACCATACGTACGAATAAACCACTAACATTTAGCAAAGTTCCATTAACAACAGTAAAGTACATAACACATCGTCCAAAACGTAACCTATTCACACTTTTTTCATGCATATCTCTAACATATCAATCAATGTAATTTTACATAACTCGTAATATTTAACAAAAGTTTAGCATAAACCTGTCTAATCATCATACTGACAAGGAATTTATATGCTGACGTAACAAAGTCTTTTACATCAACTTCGTAACATTTAACAAAAAATCATCATAACTCGTCTAAATATCATAATCCCCAGCGAATAATCGCAAACATAACAAAGTTTAACCAAACATAACAAAAATAACAAAATTTTATCTTGACATTAAAAATAAATTCTTTGAGTAAAATATCACAGTAAAACGTAATAATTTACTGATTTTTAAAGGCAGTAATTTCAGTAAAATCAGTAAATCAAACCACCCATCCCACAGTCCCTACCCGTCCCACCCGCCTGTGATCTATTGAGCTATTGATTCAAAGCCATATTTCAAGTATCATTTTGGACAAACATAACATAAAAATATGTTCTTTATATACTAACCTTCGAATATATGGCTTACGCAACAAAGTTTAGCATCAATAAAGCTAACAAATCATACCCAGGACTAGGAATATAATGTACAATGACAAACCTCATACCTGGCGTATGAATAATCAGCTAACATCCTTAGAAAAAATCCCTACTGATCAAGGTAAAGTATAGCTAACAGGTCACACAATACCGATATGTTCCCACTTTTCGGCATATTAGCACAGGTAAAGCCGTATTAATCTAACAAATCCTTAGCAAAGTGCCAATCTATCAAAAGATTGCCACATCTTGAACTATGAATTGACACTATCTTCATCAAAGTGTTACTCGTTTCGAGTATAACTTCATTTGACCTATGAATAAACGAGACATTAGCAAAAGTCTAGGGCAATCTAACATTATTCAACAAAAACTTAACCTAGGCTCACGTTTCTAACACATCTAGTCAGTTAACACAGTAATATCTTACAAAAAACTCATCATTTTTCTCTAACACTTTAGTGTTATTTTCACATTGCATAGTAATATTTAACATAACGTACCTAACTCACGAATAAACAGTTTTCATTAACCAAGAGTATCTAAAGCAATACTTACCTTCCGAGAGAAAACCCAGGGGGCTGCGCACATTGAAAAGGTGTGAATCCTGCGAGGGGATCACCCCGAAGGGGTGTAAGCGGGGTTTGGGGCCTCAGCCCAAAGGGCTGAGACCTTACCCCTCCTTCGGGGGTAAGGCCCGCTTACACCCCTTCGGGGTGATCCCCCCTCGGAGGATTCACACCCTTTCAAGGGGCGCATCCCCCTGGGTTTTCTCTCGGCAGGTAATATATTGCTTTAGATACTCTTGGTTAATGAAACTGTTTATTCGTGAGTTAAGTACGTTATGTTAAATATTACTATGACAATGTGGAAATACCACTGATTTGTTAGAGAAATGATGAGTTTTTGTAAGATATTACTGTCGTTAACTGACTTATGATGTGTTAGGATAACGTGAGGCCTAGGTTTAAGTTTTTGCTTGAATAATGTAGGTTGCCCAGACTTTTTCTAATGTCTACGTTTATTCATAGGTCAAATGATGTTATACTCGAAAAGAGTGACACTTTGATGAAGATTGTGTTAATTCATAGTTCAAGATGGTGCATCTTTGATAGATTGGTCACTTTGCTAAGGGATTTTTTTAGATAATACGGCTTTACCTTTTGCTGATATGCTCGAAAAGTGGGAACATATCGAGTATTGTGTTACCTGTTAAGCTACTTTACCTTGATCAGTAGGGAATTTTTCAGGATGTTAGCTGATTAATTTCATACGCGAGGTATGTTAGTTGCCTTTGTTTACCATTATATTCCCAGTCGCGGTTATGATTTGTTTAGCTTTATTGATGCTAAACTTTGGTTGGTTAAGCATATATTCGTAGGTTAGTATATAAAGGAACAGATTTTTTATGTTATGTTTTCCAAAAGATATACTTTGAAATTATGAGACTTGAATCAATAGCTCATTAGATCACAGGCGGGTGGGACGGTTAGGGGGTGAGGAGGGCTGTTTAATTTACTGATTTACTGATTTACTGCTTTAAAAATCAGTATTATTACGTTTTAACTGTGATATTTGACTCAAAAAGTTAAACTACGTTTTTTAAATTTTTGCGTATTTTTTGTGTGTATGTTTGGTTAAAAACTTTGTTATGTTTGCGATTATTCGCTGGGGATTATGATATTTAGACGAGGTTTTGATGAATTTTTTGTTAAATGTTGCGAAGTTGATGTAAACATTTGTTACGTCGGCATTATATTCTTTGTCAGTATGATGATTAGACAGGTTTATTGCTAACTTTTGTTAAAGTATTACGATGTTAATTGTAAAATTACATGATATGTCAGAAGATATGCATGAAAAAGTGTGGAATTAGGTTACGTTTGGACGATGTTTGTTATCTGTTACTTACTGTGTAAGGGCGAAGTTGTTAATGTTAGTGGTTTATTCGTACGTATGGGTGTGTTGGGTTTTTGTCGTGTACATTTATTATTCTTAGTTCAGGTATATGTTTATGTTTGGGTTTATTAATGTAAAACGTTTGTTACGTTAGCTTATACTCGATGGTTAGTATATAAAGAACTTATTTTTGTGTTATGTTTGAATATAAAACTTTGCTATGTTTACAGTTATTCGTTGTTCTGTATGATAATTAAACAAGGTTATGATAAATTCTTGTTTAAATTTTACTGTGTCAATGTAAAATTAACTTAATATGCTAGAGATATGTTTTGAAAAAGCATGAATAGGTTACTTTTTGTATGCAGTGTTAGTTTTACTTTACAGGTGTTAAGTGTGACCTTTGTTAATGCTACTGTTTATTCCATGCTTAAGAGATTGTGATAGATTTCGTCGTTGTACATTATTTTCTAAGTTCATATGATGCTATGTTAGCTTTTATTAATGTGGAAAACTTGTTATGTAGGCATATATTCGTTGTGTTAGTATATAAGAACTCATTATTGTGCGAGGGCGTTTCGTTATCCCAACCGATGTGTCATTTTATATTTAATTTGTAAACCGAATGGCGACTGCTACATTGGCTCATATTTCCGTCAGGGGTTAAATATAATAAGTATTGCATCACTTTATGCAAATGGTTATAGCTTAAAATCATTTTCATGTTTAGAGTTGTTATTTTCTGAAAGGGGGGAAGGAGTCTAAAACGGTGATCAGTATGATAATCGGAAAAGGTTATGATACATTTTTGTTAAATATTACTATGTTTATGTAAAAAACTTTGTTACGTTTTGCATATATTCGTTGGTCTTATGATAATCGGTCAAGGTTATGATAAACACATTTTTTTGATAAATTTACTGTACAATGTAAGATAACGTTATATGTTAGACGATATGCTTGGAAAAAGTGATGAACAGGTTACGTTTTGTATGTAAAAGTTAGTTACTTTACTGGTGTTAAGTGTGAAACTTTGTTATGTTAACAGTTTATTAGGGCGTAAGAATGTGTTAGCTTTGTCGTGTACATTTTATTTTTCCAGTTCATATGATGATAATGTTAGCTTGTTAATGTGAAACTTTGTTATGTTAGCATATATTCACTGATGTAGTATATAAGAACTCAGTGGACTTTTGTTAATGTTTAACAGGTTTATTCGTATGTAAAGTTGTTGTTAGGTTTGTCTTTGTACATTATTTTCTTAGTTTCATGTTACGCCACTATGTTAGCTTCATTGATGTGGAAACTTTATAACGTTAGAGTATATTCGAATGATCAGTATAATTAACAAACTGTTCGTGATTAAATTTTAGTTTAAATGTTACTGAGTCAGTTTTAAGATAATTAACGTTAATATGTTAGAGATATGCTGAAAAAAAGTAGATTAGGTTACCTTTTGCATACCATGTTAGTTGCTTACAGGTGTTAAGTGTGGAAACTTTTTAATGTTAACAGTTTATTTGTGTGTAAGTTGTGTTAGGTTTTGTCTTTTTGCATTATTTTCTTAGTCATGTTACGCTATGTTAGTTTATTTTGAT
The DNA here is from genome assembly GCA_015478945.1 of Trachelipus rathkii. Taxonomy (NCBI): domain Eukaryota; kingdom Metazoa; phylum Arthropoda; class Malacostraca; order Isopoda; family Trachelipodidae; genus Trachelipus; species Trachelipus rathkii. The sequence continues at coordinate 6,030 of JABUQX010051432.1, read as the reverse complement.
GTGGAAACTTTATTATGTTAGAGTATATTCTTGATCAGTATTATAATTAACCAATGTTGTGAGAAAATTTTTAGTTAAATGTTACTTGTTCAGCTGTAAGATTAACGTTAATAGTTAGATTTGCTTTGAAAAAGTAAGATAGCGTTACGTTTTGCATACCATGTTAATTGCTTTACTGGTGTTAAGTGTGGAACTTTTTAATGTTAACAGTTTTATTCATGTGTTTAAGGTGTGATAGGTTTGTCTTTGTACATTATTTTCTTAGTTCATGTAAGACGATATGTTTAGCTTTATTGATTGTGGAAACTTTTGTTACGGTTTAGCATACTTTCGCTTGCTTCTGTATGTATTAACCAAAGTGTTGATAAATTTATTAGTTAAATATTACCAATGTTAGTGTAAATTAACATCGTTATGTTAGAGATATACTTGACAAAGTGTGAATAAGTTACGTTTTTTGTGTGCTATGTTAGTTACTTTACTGTTGTTTTTAAGCTCGAAACCTTTGTTAATGTTTTAACCGTTTATCGTGTTTAAAGGTGTGATAGGATTGTTTTGTACATTATTTTCTTAGGTCAGTTGATGCTATGTTAGCTTTATTAATGTGGAAAACCCTATTATGTTAGAGTTACTCATTGGTCTGTATTGAAATTAACCAATGTTGTTGATAAAAATTTTGTTAAATATTACAGTCTTAATGTAAAAATAACAGCAAATGTAGGAAAAGTGTAAGTTAGGTTACCGTGTTCGTATGCTATTTAGTTACTTTACTGTGTTAAGTGTTGGAACTTTGTTAGCCGTTACCAGGTTTATTTCCTGTTTAAAGATGTATGCTAAGTTTGTTCTTTGTGGGTTATATTCATAGTTCAAGATGATGCTAAGTAAGCTTGATTAATGTGAAAACTTTGGTACGTCAACATATATTGATTGATTGTTTGTATAAAGAACTTGATTTTTATGTTATGTTTATTCAAAAATTGATACTCGAAATGTGACTTGAATCAATAGATCAATAGATCAATAGATTCAA